>CATOSE010000179.1:0-13068 GCA_951812265.1 Taphrorychus bicolor | reverse complement strand
ATGATCGGTGAGTAGGCTAGCATGTCACCTTTGTTCATGCTATACTTTGCTACCATGCACTAATCGAGATTGCCATTTGTGCACAGGCCGCATCGTGATGAGCTCTCGACTGATTCAAACGGCGTGGCAGCTGCTCCAGCTGTGCCTCGTGCTCCAAATGGCATTGAGCTTGAGGACACAACTGCGAGCCATACTGCGGGTCACGCCAATGATACCGAGACCTTTGAGCCCGAAGTGCCAGCCGCAATTCTTAATCGTGTCACAGGTGAGCTTGTGTGTGTGTTCGTGAGCGTGCGTCTACGTCTGCGTGCGTCTCCCTCTGCGTGAGCGTGCGTCTATGTCTGCGCGCGTCTATGTCTGCGTGAGCGTGTGTCTGCGTCGGCGTGCGTCTATGTGTTGTGCATGCATCTACCTATGCGTCTGTGTGTGCATCTCCTCCAGCCACATGCCCGCCTCTCACAATCACATGCATCATACTTGAGTGCGCAATACAGGTGGCCGATTCACAAAGAAGGTGCGGAAAGCTGCTGTTGGGTTGGCCGACAAATTTCAAAAATTGCCAAAGTTTCTGGAGACTATCTTAAACGGCCAGCTATATTTCATTGCGTTGGGGCCTGAAGTGTATGAAGGGGAGATGAGGGTAGGGTTAGCACGAGCGGAAGAGAGCTGTGAGAGCTGTGAGAAGGAAGCAAGTGAGAAAGAAATCGCGGTGAGATGGTTGGCCCGGAGAGAGTGGTTGAAGAAGAGGCTGCATAAATGGAAATGCCCCTCATTTGAATACGCGCGAAACCCAAACAATCCGCGATCAACCAGATACTCAACTGTGAAGAAGTTGGAGGATTTCCTCCCCCTCAAGCCGGAGTTGACCGACAAATGTGGCGATTTGCATCCGCGCCTTCAGAGTAGGAATGTGGTGGCGTTGAAGGAGCTTTGCCGGCGCCGGGGCCTTCTGAGTGGAGAGAGGGAGAAGGGTGAGGAGGGTGAGGAAGAGAGTGATTATGGCGAGGAGGAGGGTGGGGCGGGTGAAGAGGAGAGTGATGATGGCGAGGAGGAGGGTGAGGAGGATGAGGTGGAGGGCGAGAGCGAGGGCGAGAGTGAGGAGGATGGCGAGAAGGAGGGCGAGGGAGAAGGAGGGCGGGGAGGGCGAGGAGGAGGGGGGAGAGCAGGAGGGGAGGAGGGAGGTTGGCGAGGTTTCTTCCTCTCCTCCTCCTTCAAGTGCGCTCTCGGACGCTCCCTCTATTCCCCCCTCACCAGCGGAGGATGCGCAGCAGCTGGAGGAACCGCCTCCCACGCGTAGGCGGAAGTGCCCTGCTGTTGATTACACAACTGCATCGACTCGGCCTCGTAGGTTCTAGCACACAACATGGTTACATAGAAATGTGTGGTCATATTCTAAATATCAACATCACATCTAATACGTGTGTATGTAAATATACAAAATCCGGAAGTATAGATACATTTTACCAAAAAAAATCCTGACAAACACAGAATTACAAAAAAGAATTGAAAACCAAACCATAAATAGAATGTTATGTTCCCATCCCAAGTGAGGTCGAATAGCGGCTGCCACCGCGGGGTCGAGAGGGCACTGTAGCGCGTCGTGCATGACGACTGCATCGTGCGCTGTCTCGGCCGCGCGCCGCAGCGCCTGGAGGGTGAGGGGTGGCGGCTGTGCGTGGAATCCTGCAGTGTGGTGGGGGGGGCGACTGCCCGGGCGTCACGAGCAAAAGCCGCGCTTGTCGGCGAGAGCGGCGTGATTGCGACGCGAATGCTGCGGGCTGCCGCGTAAGCGGCAAGGACGTTACAGGACCCCCGCGAGCCTGCGCCGTCGACGGTGTTGGCCCCCCCGCTGATGCGCTGTGCCGATGTCGGGGGAGGAAGTGCTGCACCGTCGTCTCTTGTTTCCACCGTACGTTTAGGCGCTGCAGGCATGCCGACGGTTCCTGCCCTCTAGGAAGGCGTAGGCGGCCGAAGCGACTGTCTGCGCGAGGTAGCGGGAGAGAGGGAAGCTTTGCGAGAATTCGATGGCACACAGGGCGGCGCCGATGGTCCAGTGAGGGTGATGTGGAGGCAGCGCCACGGGCCCCCGAGACGCAGGCGGAAAGCAACCCCGTGGGCGTGGCCGAAAGTCGCCGGGGTCGAGAGCCCCACGCTCGTGTACCAGCTCGCCGCTGTCGGGATCGTGGCTTCCGGTGCAGGCGTGGAGGACAGCACGATCGGTGGAGATGGAGGCGGCACGAAGTCGGAGGCGAGGGCGTCAGGAACGGCGGCGGCGAAGGAGGCGGAGGCGCGCGTGGAGACGAAAAACCCGATTCCTTATTTGTGCCACCGCGCTGGCGGATAGATACGCGTTCGTGTTCCCGCGAGCTGCCGCCCCATGTCGTTTAGGAGCGCACGGTCGAGCAACGGGGCGTCCACACGAAGCTGAGGATGCCTTTTTGACGACTTTGGGGTTGTGCTTACGTTTTTGTGCCAATGTACGGTTCGCAGGCGATCACCGTACCTGAACCCCAGCACGCCCAGCAGTAGAGGCGGCCCCACTAGGCGTGGCGGCCCTCGCAGGAGAAGGCCACTCGAACTCGTGCACATCCGTCGCAGTAGCTGTTCCCCGGAATAAGCACGAAGGGCTTGGTGGCCGGCGGCGTGCCGGGGGGGGGGGGGGGGTCATGGGGCCAGAGAACGAGTTGAACGCGCGCGCCGGCGGGCCATCAGGCTCGCCGTGCGGGCGCTCCCGAGAAAGAGGCTCGTTGTACGGCCACGACCCGTTGCTGATGCGCCATTTCTCGTCTCGCTTGTCTGTGCTGTTGACGGCTCCGACTGGAGAGGTCCAGCAGGGGAGATACGCGCCCGGGAAGACCGCGATGGGTGCGTGCGGCCTAGGCAGCGCGAGCGGCCCCGTGGGCCGCGGCAGTGGCCGGACTATGTACATGCCAGCGTCGGCCAGCCGCGAAATATTATCAGCGATTGCGCGTGTGTGGCTGGCAAGGGTGTCCATGTTGGCCGTTAGTGCATCTGCCTAGGGCGTTCCGCCTTGTACCTTAGGCCCGCGAATACGTGGGAGAGAAGCCCGAGGTCGTCGCGCGGCTCGAAGGCTTGACGCAGAGCTTCGAGGGCCCACTGCGTGTACGCTTCATGCGTGGTGTCAAAGACGCTGAGGCAGCCGTCAGAGCGCACCTCGAACAGGACGCAGTTCGCGCGCCGCGCGTCGATACCGTCGGGGTGGGGAAGGAGGCGGAATGCACTCTCGCCTGCGATAAGGTCTTCCGGCGACACAGGGGCTTGATGTAAGCACGTCGCGAGGCGCTGCGCGTCTCGTCCGCGGGCGGCGGGTTGTTGAAAAACCATCGCGAGCGCGAGCGTATCGCAGCCACGGTGTCGAAAAGGCGACGGACAAACCAGTCCGTGAGGGCTTCGGTCGCGTGGGCGGGAAGCCTGCCTAGCGATACGGACTGCGGCGGCAGGCGCACCCCGTTTGGGACGGCCAAGGCTGCTAATTGGTTCCTCCAGCTAGCTAGTTAACTGGGTAACTAGCAGTTAACAGGCTCTGGGCCTATGTAACACTAACTATCTAGTTATGATTTATTTCGCCAGAGACCTGTTAATTGCCTGTTAACAGCCCACGTAACCGCCGTGAACAATAAATATTCAGAGGCTGTCTCTGAGCAATTTCGAGTAAAAATGACCCATTTTGGTCAGACTTTGAGCGATTTTGAGCCATTTTAAGCCATTTTGGCGCCATCTTGAGGAGATTTTCAAGAGGAGCAAGGTTTTTCAGCTCTTCGAAGGTACTTGCCACGCATGGAAGAGGGGGAGGCGGCCGAGATCGACCGGGTTGTCCAGTGTGCGGTGAGACTCTGGACGCTGCAACTAGTTAGTGAAGCTGTTAACATCTTTGAGGGAGCCAGTTAACAGGATAGATATGTTACTAACACTAACTATCTAGTTATGGATTTGCATAGTAACACCAGTTACAGATCATTGCCTGTTAATAGCAATTAGCACCCTTGCGGTGGGAGCGGCGCGGCGACTATATGTCTGGCATGTGTTGAAAAACATAGGTTTTGGGCCTGGCATCGCGCACCGCGCGTGCCCTGGCCGTCGGACTAGACTCCATCGATATGTAAAGTTCACGCCGATCAAATTACACCACACGGGCACCTGACACGTACACGCACTACTACCGGTATAAGTGTACGTGCCAGTGTGGATGTAACTGTTCGGCACGAGGAGAGCTTGATTCAGTTACACTAAATCAAGCTAGCGTGCGCGGGGCTAACGGCTAAAGGCTAAACCCGCGAACACCCCCCCGTAGTCGAAGACGGTACCGCGGAGACTACACAGCTGGCTTGCGCCGCGCGCGCGGAACTGGAGCCGTAACCCCATGAATCAGCAAGTTCATGACGAGGCGACGAAGCTTAGTGAATGGATCACGATCCAACACCTTCGTCATGAGATCAGCCAGGTTGTCACTCGTGTGTGCCTTGGTCACCTCGAGCGAGCCATCAGCTTCGCGCTCACGCACTGTCAACTCTCGCCGGGTGATGTGTCGAGTCTGCTTCGACGAAATAAGGTTATGCGTGAGAGTTAAGACGTTCGACGCATCGACCATAAAGGGGGTGGCATCGGACTGCGGCAGGCCAATGTCGGACAAGTACCCCCGAGACCACATAGTGTCGTTCGAGTTCGACCCAGCGGCCACGACCTCGGCGTGAGTGCTGGAACCAGTCACACAGTCCTGGCGACGACTGCACGCGTTCACGCTCCCACCAGCAAGCTGCTGCGTGCCACCCGTGGTAGAACGGCGCTCCGACCAATCGCTGTCTGACCAAGACACGAGCGTCCGTGCGCGCGGGGCATGGCGTGAGTACGTGATGCCGTCCCGGTGTGTCTGCCCCATATAGATCAAACACCGAAGGCCAGTCTTAAAGAGATCCTCGGTCGCGAAGCCTATGGCGCGGGCATGGATACCCACTGTATGAAGGCAATCGGGACGAGAGCCGGGAGCTGGGAAGAGGAGCCCGCCCACGAGTGAGCGGTAACGAAAGCCCAGCTCCGGTGACGTGTTGCCCTGCTGTAGAAATGCCGCCTCGTTGTAGTCCATCAACCTGGGATGGCCCGGGGTGTAGACCTGGTCGTATTCCTCGATCGGAAACTCCAACCACTTCTGGCACATGCCGAGTATGTAGGTAGAGGCACAGATGGAGACCCAACCATCACCCAGGGAGATATTCATGCCCAGCATGAAGTTCAGCTGGAGGTCGAGTGTGAGCGCAAAGCGCTCCTGCATGCGCTGATAGAATGCATCGCAGACGTCATGACAATTATCCCAGGTTCGTCCATCGTCAACGTAGATCGAGAGAATGATACGGACCGGGGCATACGTGGTCGAAGCCGAGGAAGAGGGGGTCGAGCTCACCAGAGCTACCGGTGGTAGATCCGGGTAGTGTGTGAACGTGCCCGGCTCGAAGTGTGAACGCTGGAAGGGGGTCTCTTTCTCCTCATGCATCACATAGTGAGCATATGTGTTATACCACAGCCGGCCGGCGTCGGGTCCACCATAAAGGGCGGGTTTCAGCAGCCACACATACTCGACGCCGCGCTCATCCCAACGTCGATAATAGAGCGGAGCACGGGCAAACACGCGACGATCTACGTATACACCCTGAAGATACGCCGCGTCCACATCGAAGCCGCGTTCTCGTAGTGAGTCGAGTACACTGACGGCCCAGTTATGCTTGAGACTGGACACGCGGCAGCTCGGCGAATGTGTACGCATGTCGGCGGTGGTCTTGCTCAGACCGCGTCGTGCACTGGCGACCATCTGGTTACCACAGAGGACGCACCGGATCTTGTACTTCACGATCACGTTCTGATCACCGCGCTTGCGCTTACACACGAGCATGGTGTCAAAAATGTCCTCGTCAGTGGGGACCGTGTCAGCAGGCCAGAGCTCGAAGACAGAGAAACGTTTGAGGTTCTCGAACTCGTTGTCCGCTGCCGAGTACCATTGTTGCGACTCATTGCCGGCGATGGCGGCCTCCCAGGTGGGATCATCGTCATCGACAAGGGAGGTGAGCACGTATTTGTCAAGTACGAACACGGTATCATCGATCCCGGAGTCAAAGACGGTGGAATACCCTGAAACCCAAGGAGAAGGCACGTCGCCCCACGGGAAGCGGACGACACGCCGAGGAGCCTCAGTAGAGACGTGACGGAGGACGGGGGAGTCGCAAGCGTCAGTGCACAATAACACCATGTCATCATCGACCGAAGGGATCGAGGGGTCGGGGGCTGAAGAGTCACCCATGTCGGCCACGAGGATGTACTCGTCGGCGGCAGAACCACCCCCCCGTGGCTCAAAGAGCCACGGCGCCTCGGATGAAGTGAGAGAGATGGCGAGAGGGTCGGAGGCACCGCCAAACGACGGATGGAAGGAGCAGGGAGGGAGGGAGGGACGCAACGGCGGGTGCGACGAGTCGAGCAGTAGAACCGTGTCATCGGCTGTCGACGAGAAATCAGGAGCGGCGGGGATGCGAGCAGAGAATGCGGATTCCTGGTAGCCGCCTGCACGCCGAACGAGGCGTTGAGCGATAGTAGGCGAGGGGGCAACGACGTCTTCGGTGGATGCCGCGGCGCCGGTGACGGGCGAGGAGACGGCCGAAGCGTGTTGAAGATGAGGCTCGGGCTGCTGCTGCTTGGGGAGAAGAGAAGCCTCAGAGCCGTCGAGCTCGACAGGCTGGCCGTCCGAGCCGATCGTCATGGTGACCGAAGATGTGCCGGAGGAATCACTACGGAGGCGAAGGGAGGAGTGGAGACCAGCGCGTATATCGTCCGTGCCAGGGTAGCAGCCGAGTACAACGGTGCAGTGTGGAGTGACAAAGGGTTTACGCTGATGCAGGGTAGGAACGTGCACAACCCAGGCGGGTACACGTCGATCATGCAGCTCGCCGGTGACGCCGTAGGACAATAGAATGCCGGGCTCGGCGCGAGCGTGCGCCTTGTTGAGGCGGAGGGTCGAGTCGTTCAGCTCGTGCTCGAGCTGGACGTACGTGAGCGAGCCGAATGGGCGGTGAGGGAGAGCGAGGCCGAGCTTGCCAGTGAACAAAGTAAGTGGGCTGTGACCGGGAGAGCGCTCCAATGGAAGGAGTTTGTGCTTGGCTGACGCGTCTATGAGCGAGCACTGATAGTACTTATCGCCCAGAGCCGACTGTAGGAACCCGGGGCGTGCGTTTTCACCAAGGCGACGGAAGTTGCGCTCTATCTTCGAGTTCATACGGTGGTCGTAGTCAGCACCGGTGGTGAGGAGGCAACCGCTGTCGCATTCGAGCGTACCCTTGGTGGCGTCGTGTGCCTCCGGAGAGTGAAAAATACCCTCTCCATCCGTGTGCAGTCGCGCGATGGTAACGCCGAGCGAGGTGGCGAGACGGAAGAGCTCGCGTATGCACTCGGGTACGTCAGTTTTGTGACGGATCTTGATGAGTAAGTCCCAGTCACTGTACAGGTCAATAGCCCCCCACATCATCGTACCACCGGTGAAGAGATCAGGGGTGCGTAGGATGAGTAGATCCATGGCTATGATCTCCCCAGGGCGAGTGCACTCCGGCAGGTGAGAGTGTGATCCGAAGTGCGTGTGCTTGCCAGCAAGGCAATCCGGGCACGTCTCATCGAGGTCACGCAGTTGACGCCATTCCACAGGCACACGTGTCCGAGTTACAGTCGGCCATCCCTCTCAATACGCTGGCGGGCTTGTGCATCCAAGTCTCGTGAACCTGGCGGCTGGTGAGCTTCCGCAGGTTGAGTGAATGGCCACGCGCCGCCTTCGCTCCAGTGGTGACGCTCGAGCGATCGCCGGGCAGACCGGTGGCTGGAGGGGCGTCGGCTGTCTCCTCATCCTGGTTCAGCACGGCTTCGCCGATCGGTGGGTGAGGCCACACCTTCGCCCCGCCCCACGCCTCGTCGCTGGCACAGAAGTGGGGGAGTACAAGGGCGCGGACGAGGATGCGTCTGAGCTCGGCCACGTACGTGGCGGTAGCCGCACCCATGCTGGTACCGTCCGGGTGGAAGCCTACGGCGACCTCCTTATGCCACGCGTGCAGACAGCGCGCGTCGCGGAGAAAGCAAAGTGCGGGCTCGAGCGCGGCCGAGTACAGGAAAGAAAGATACTTCTGTGGATCAGGGCAGATGTCCTCAGGGCAGTGCGAAAACCAGCAGAGCGGGAGGTGCAGGACGTGGGCTCGTGTCGTGCGCGCAAGGCTGACGACGGGCGGCATCTGCCAGAGTGACCCGTGGCGCGGAAACTTGCCGGAGTTGAAGCGCTTCCACGGTCCAGCGGGGTCGTTGCGGCGTACGGGATTCTCGATAATGAAGACACCGCCGCGGTCGTGCAACGCGAGTGCGAGGGTGCACGTGCGCTCAACGAGGAGGTTGGCGCCCAAGGCCTTCCCACGCTCGTGTGGAGTGAGGCCCGGCAGTCCAAGGATATGCTGGTCGGTGCGCAGAGGTCGAGCGCGATGATGTTTCCGAAAGCGCGAGACGGTGAACGTGTCGCAAGGGACAGAGAAGAGAGCGCGGTTGGTCTGACCTGACTGTACAGAGGCGAGATCGGACTAATACACGTCATCGCGTAGGACGTTATCGAGAGGGCTGCGCTTGGTGTCGCGAAGGACGGCGCCGCGCCCAGCGGAGCACGACTCCCACAATGCGCCCACGTCTATCCCGGTGTCGCCAGCTCCTGAAAACCAGTATAGCAGGTCGGCGACAGGGCCAGCGCACGGAGGCAATGGGCGAGAAGGTGCGGGAGAGGGTGGAGAACCGCAAGCAACGAGGACCTGCTCGTCCGAGGCGTGAGAGTGCGAGTGCGTCACCTGATCGGGGTCGCAGGAGGGTACCACAAGGAAGCGATGGTTCTGGAGCAGCACGGAGCGCCCGTCGGTCAGACGCCCGGTCCATGAACATACCCCTTCCGACTCGAGAACTCCCGGCGCGATGATATCATGGGGACTCTCCGGGATGCAGACTGCACCCTTGAGAAGCACCCGTGAAACAGTCCCATCAGTGCAAGGCAGACCGGTCCAGACATCACCAATGCACTCAGGCTGTTTGCCTGTAGAGTGCACGCCGCGCACGCGGAAGGGGCAAGGAGCAGTGGTGCCAGGGATGAAACGAGCCCGGAGTCGTACGACGTGGCGGCGCGCCCCGGAATCCCAGATCACGTGCGATGCTGACGAGTCATCCCCGAAGATGGCGACGAGCTCGTCTGACTCGGCAAAGTCAACGTGGACTACGCCCAAAGCGAGCTCGCTGACGGCGTGTGCCATAGTGATGTTAGCACGCTCAAAGGTACCGCCGCCCACATGTTCGACAATGGCGGGGAGGCGGTGACGTAGGAGGAGCTGTGCATGGTCGGCGGAGTGCGCTGAGGCGCGGGCTACACACACCCAGATGAAGACGAGAGTGACGAACGTGAGGGTGCCTCGGTGTACGCGCTGGTGGAGGTAACGCAGGGCGGAGGCTAGGGCGCTCAAGAGATGGGCCCATAACCGGTGGCGACCGCAATGAGAGAGCTGAACACGCCGCACGCGATAGGATCTCCGCGCTGGAGGAGAGCGAGAAAGGCAGAAAACGAGAAATCAACCATATCCCCCCCGTCCCCGAGAGCGCGGAGAGCGTCAGGGCGTGTCACAATGCCAGAGGCGGAGGTGATCACGAAAGATGAAGCCGCACGGAGCACCGACTGTGCCGAATGGAGAAGCGCTAGGCCAAGTACGACGAGCGCCACGCCGACGTACGGAGCACAAGCCCGAGCGGTGCGGTAGAGGTCGCGCGCCGCAACGGCGGCGCCGCCATCGACGTCAGCAGCGGAGGTGTGACCGAGGGGAGCCGGCGCCGGCGCTGTCACTGCCAGGGAAGCCGGCTCTGGTGCTGTCACTGGAGCTGCCGACGCGAATGAAAGAGGAGAGCGTGCTGGAGAGAGCATGTCCCGAACGCGCTGGTTGGCGGCACAGTTCATGTTAGGAGAGCCATCGTTGGCGACGGGGCCAGCGGCCTTCGGGAAGCCGGGGCGGTCGGGGATGATGCCTGAGGAGGTACGGCCTGCTGAGCGGAGGTCAAAGGGGAGCCAACGGGAGAAGGGAGTAAGGTCAGTCCGTGCGGAGACGAAATACACGTGTTTCGCTGTATCGTATATGCCGCCCGCACGCTGACAAGCTTCTGCCTCTGTCGCAGTGACCGTGAGGTTCACCCGGAAATCGGCCCATGTGGCGGAAGACAGAGGTGATGTGACGGGCAACCGACAGGAGTGGAGGGAGAAGGGGGAGAAGTGGGCAGTACAGGAGCCGCCATTACAGGAGCCGCGGTCATGGGTACAGGTGCGAGCGGCTGAAGCTTGGGTGTGAGAGCGGCTATCTGAGCCTGGAGGGCGGCGACCTGGGCGGTGAGACGGGACGTTTCTGTCGATGCAGACGTCTCAACCGACGTGACTGTAACAGCACTCGATGCAGCTTCCGAAGGGACGTCGTCGTCGCAGTTGGCACAGGGCCACTGATCCTCAATCGACTCCTCGTCGAGCATAGCCACGTCCTCGGTATGGGGAGCGAGACTCACGCACTGCTCACCCAAGCGGGTAGAGTTGGCCGTTCGATCGCGCTCGATGGAAGTAACGGCCTGCTCGTTTTTGGCGATGCGAGAGGGCAGTGGGCCGGGCCACAAGTTATCACGCCAGCAAGGGGGGTTGTGGTTATATTTGCACATAGGTCCACGCGGAGCAGAGACGGAGCAACCCTGTGGCTTGGCCGACCCGCTGTTTTTATCGCCCTTCCGGGGGGTGTTGCGCTGCAACCCCTGTGGACGACGACCGCCAGAGGTATTGTCGCTCCTTCCGCGTGGCCCCTGTGGGCGGCGACCGCCGAGTCATCCATGATCCCCACGAACTCGGCCAAGGCCCCCTCGCGGAGTACTTGCGCGGGTGTGCGTGCGGCGGCCATGAGGGAGGTGCACAGGGCGGCGATGGCGTGTGGATCCTCACGCTGGGCAGTGGTCAGGCCAGCCCACATCGCACGAGCCTCAACTGCATGTGCCTCAGGCAGCTGCTGCAAGACCCAGCGCCCCTCTGCTGTCTTGTCCTTGAATGGTCTATCCAAGTAGGGTATGTGCTTGTCCATGGCCGTCTTAACGCGTGCGGCGTACTCCTGTGGCGTGGCCCCCTCAGGCAAGGGCTTCAGAGCCAGCTTGAGCAGTTCGGCATCGTGGTCCTCAGCCTCCCCCGGCAGCATTTGGTCAGAGCCACCCATCGCTTCTAGTGTGGCCCAAGCTGCTCTGCCATCGTAGTGTTTGGCAAGGGGGGGGGGCTGCTGATGCTTCTGCTTGAGCGAACCCAACAACAGCGGTGAAGTGGTGAGCAATGATCTCTCGAGGGTGGTGAAGAGGGCGTTGAGCATGTCAGCTTCGTGCGATCTAAGCGTGTCAGATTTGATCGCATTCGCATCGATGATCGACGCTCGCACGACCTCGCGTGCGGCCACCATGGACGCGGTGGCTTCGTCCAATCCAGCGACCAACGCATCTGGCACTGTAGCGAGTCTGTACTGAAGTAAGGAGCGAGGCGTATAGCCGTCGGTGAGCGCTCTCTGATCGGCGGTCAGGAGCGGCTTTGCATCGCGTACCCAATCTAGTACGAGCTGGGCCTTGGGCGACTCCCCCGGGAACAACGGGAGGGACAGCAGCGCTTCTATCATCAACGCTCATGGTTCCTGCATGGAACAACAGCACGAGTAGGTTGGATGCGACTCGTGGGCTCGCTGCGCGCGCGGCGCCGAGTAGACACGAGAGGTGCTACCATGTTGAAAAAACATAGGGTTTGGGCCTGGCATCGCGCACCGCGCGTGCCCTGGCCGTCGGACGAGACTCCATCGATATGTAAAGTTCACGCCGATCAAATTACACCACACGGGCACCTGACACGTACACGCACTTCTACCGGTATAAGTGTACGTGCCAGTGTGGATGTAACTGTTCGGCACGAGGAGAGCTTGATTTAGTTACACTAAATCAAGCTAGCGTGCGCGGGGCTAACGGCTAAAGGCTAAACCCGCGAACAGCATGACCGTGTATACTAGCTCCGCCGCGAGGCCCCGTGAAGTCGTTGAATGTGTATTTGTCGGAGGTGTTGATCGCCGTCGCCATAATTCCCAGTACATGTTGTTCTGGAGTGACGTAGTAAGCTATACCGTTGGCAGTAGTTGAAAAGTTTTGTATTGAATGACTGCGAACAGCAGTCAACACCTGTCTCAATCGGAGTGCAGTGGCGACGCCTTTCAAAGGGTCGGTCACCGCTGGCAACGTGCCTTTCTGAAAAGGGCGTTGCGGTGGTTGGCTGGCGACACGAGCTCATTAAAGAGCAGGCGAGGCCGTCTTCAACTGGTGCTCTACTCACTGCTAACTTCAATTCCACCATCACAGGTATGAATGTGTCATGAAGCGTAGTGTGTCGAGCCCCAGTCTTGACTACCCCCTTCATCATGAGAGTAGTCAAGTCAATGGGGCTTGTCCTGCTGCCTCCGAAGAAGCAGCTGTGTCCTCATATCATAGATCATTCATTCAGCCTAGCGCAAGCAACATGTGGTGCAACAAATGGGTATGCAACATATGGTACAACATATGATGCAACACATGATGCAATGATTAATGCACAGGCAAGCATGCCGGGGTTGCTTACCTGCGGAGGGCTCTTCTTTTTCTTCTTGTCATCCGGCGGGAGCGCCTTCTTGGGGTTCCGCTCCTCACCATCTGATGGTGCAGACACTACTGCGACAGCCACATTAGAGTTAATATTGCTTTTGTTGTGCTGCTGCTGCAGCTTTGGCGGCTGCCTTCTCCGCGCGAGCCTGCTTACGATTCAGCTTCGCGCGCACCGGGGTGATGGTCCCCTCCTTGATCGGGCTAGCTGCACCCTCGAAACCTTCTAGTGGAGAAACTTTCCCGGATCCTGGTGGTTGAGCAGCAGAATTATGCATGTCCTTGCTCACAGGGACCGGGGGACGTTGAGGATTAATATCGGAGTGCTCAAGATTA
>CATOSE010000178.1:0-11751 GCA_951812265.1 Taphrorychus bicolor | reverse complement strand
TCGCGAGACGTGTGTAGCTGTAGGGTTGGTTTATTAGAACAAATACAGCACCGAGCCGACGCGACCACGCTGCATCGTCGGCGCTAACACAAATAGACCCTGTTGGTGCGGAAGGCTTGACTGGGGGGCTGTGGCGACTGCCCGTGGTCGGTGCCTCTAGGATAGCCAACAGAAAGGCTCCTGGAGAACAGCCTCTCTTGGAGAACGGCCTCTCGAGGCGCCTGTGCACGGCAGGTATCGCTCGGTTAGCGAACGTGGGTTTGATGGGGAGCAACTATGGGAGGATCGGAGCTGCAGCCCTGTTTTGAAATAGGTCTCCGTTGAGCCCAGCGCGTGCGCAACGACGGAAGCAAAATCAATCCCTGCTGGGTCCCGGTGAAAAAACTGTGCTTGGCCTCAGCTTAGGCCCTGTTGGCGCGTGTGCGCCACATATGAAATGTTATGCTGGGGACGGCCTTTCGTAGAGGTGGCAGTTGGGGACCACGACGTCTTCATAAGGTCGATTGTTTTCAGTGCGCGCGTTGTCAAATGAAACGCGTGCAGCGTATTTCGTGACCCGCTGAATTGTGACTGCCCACCCCGAGCCGTTGAACTCGGTGCAAATGACCTTTGGCCAGGCTGACGCGGCCGCCAGTACGGAATCGCCCGTGTGAAGATTGGTTGCTGGGACGAGAGGCACATCTGTGTCAACGTGCGTGGTGGCCGGTAGGTGTCTTTTAGGGCATGGGACGAGAGGCACATCTGCGTCAGCGTGCGTGGTGGCCGGTAGGTGTCTTTTAGGGCAGTTGGTTGAACGAGCTGGCTCTTCATTTTGGGCGGCAGCGGCAAACTCTCGCTCAGTCTGCCAGGCCGCAGGCGAGTTGTCTGCGTGAAGTTCTGACAACAGGAGAGCAAAGCCTTCGTTGCCTGCCACCTTGGGCACATTAGAAGCTTGGATCGAATCGACGTTGAGGTTGGATGCCGAGTTGATGTATCGCTCGTGCTCACGGACGCCGACTACACGATACCGATGGAGGCTCTCGGGGCACATCCAACGGCAGATCAGCTGGATCATATCATCGTCGACATTCGCCGCGTGAAGGGCTGTTGCCAAGCCCGCTCGATAGCTGTGGAAAGAGAACACGGCTGCGACAGCTGCGCCATATAAATAGGTGAGCACAATGCGCAGCATGTTATGTAGGAAATGATGGCCGTATGGTTGGCTAGCAGGATCATGGAAGAGCGCCCGCGTTGCACGCTCCTCGTTCGAGAGGTGGAGACCGAAACGGAGTTCAAGGTCTAGGAGGGCGCCCGCTGCATTAATGTCTGCGTTTTCGTAGGTGAAGTAAATTGGAAAGGGACAGTGAATCTCACCGGACTGGTCAGGCTTCGACAGAGGGACCGAGATCGCGACTTGGTCTCGGCCAACGCGGAATGCAAATATTTGATCACGCGTAAGCCTGGGGTGCCAGACTCCATCGAGTCGGAACGAGAGCGATGAGTACGTGAGGTAGTGGATCTTGGCTGTTGATGCTCGGCTGGGACCGGATGCTGGGCGCTGCCCACAGATTTCGCCAAGTCGAAAGGCGGTGTAGATCATGACGCGGTTGAGACGCCTGAACATGAAAACGTGGTGGTCGTCGTGGGCCCAACGAATGGACGAGACCTGTGCGCCGTTCTCAATCGCGTTAATCCGGCGGACCATGGAAAACTTCATTGGTTCGACACGCTTTGGGCTGAGAGAAAGCGGTCCATGGTACTCCTGAAAGAGCTGAACGAGAGCCACAACCTGTGCCTTGAGCGGCTTGTAGCATGGAAGGGCAATGCCCCATCGACCGAAGATCCTGATGATAGCCAAGGGGTAGGCCAGTGCAGAGTTGGGTCTAATAAACTTGCGCGCACGCGCTTTGGGCTTCGCGACAGAGAAGCCGTGAAGCATAGTTACAGCGAGTAACAGCGAGATGCGTTCGGGATAGTCGCGAATGTCTTGGGCCGAGCGGAGCGGACTTGTGCCGAACTCTGCACAGACATATTCCCAGAGCTGCCAAGCGAAGTCGTCTTTCTGTGCCGTGCCCGGAGGAATACTCTGACTGGAGTACTGCTCCATAGCCGCAGTGATGGCGGTTAGCTGTTCAGCCCGAAGAGTGATGGCCATGCCTGGCTCACCTTGGCGTAGTCGCATTGCTCGCTGCCGGGCAAATTCTTCACCAGCTTGTGTCAAACGAGACGGGGGGCGCACTAACGGCAGTGCTGGTGGGAAGAGGATACCTCCGACACTCCGAGCGGATGGAGTTGCAAGGAGCGCACCCGGCCGTAGCATACTGCGAACGGCATGGCTGGTATTGGTCTCGTCTGCTGCAGAAGCGGTGATGGTTGAGGCAGCTGGCGGCGGTGAGCGAGGCACTGTGGTCTTTGGGCTCTGGCATGCCGCCACTGGCTACGCCAGAGACGAGTCCCCTTGCAACTTGCGCAGTGCTGCTCCTTCCGCTGAGAAAGCCTGTGCGCAGCTAGGCTGATTTGGACTATACGCGGGAGATACCCCGCGTAGCCGGGCGAGAGCAGCGCCACCGGAGCATCCAAACCGAAACGTCGAGAAGGGGTGAGAAGTTGGTTGCGGAGAGCCTCGCGGGCGGAACGATCTTTGGATATTCGAAGCAGCAGCTGCCAGCATCTTCGCAGCAACTAGAACTCCGAGAGTGAGTGGAAACTCCGCCAGCTCATACCCCTGAGATCCCTCGTTGCTGCGACTTGAGCTGTCGGCGCCCACGCGAAAGTACCCGAAGGGCTTTGGGGATGATGACGACGGTGAGCTGCCGGCGCCGACTGGAGCCACCGCTTCTGAAGAGCTGTCTGCTGCTTGACTTTGGCTCCCGACGGGATGCGTTGGAAGCGACCGCGCGACGTCTCTCACGTGAGCGTACAGTTCGAGAAAAGACTCGGGTATCTCCACCTGCTTCGGAGTGATACCACATTGACGACATAGGCACTGAAACTCCTGAAACTTCTGCCGAGACAGCGTGTCGCTGAAAGGGTTACCGTCGCCGAATAAGTGTGCTGCCGCCAGCACCCAGCGGAGGTCTTGAAATTCAGGGCGGGCACGTAGGCACTGGTAGGCCTCCACGATGAGCGGGCTGGACATTGATTCCGCTGGAAGCGTGATTGATGAGGTTAGTGCATCCGTCCGCAAGAGAACCTGTACCGCTCCGTCTCGTCGGTGACGTGCAACCGTGGCGCGAAAGTAGCTGTGGAAAATAAGCACGTTTCCAACGACCCCAAGAAACTCTAGAATTGGGATTGACAGGAAGGGGACGTCAAGCATGGGAATTAAGAACAGCCAGTAGAGCCCATGGCAGAAGCCGGCGACACCGGGCCGCTCTACGTCAGAATAGCACGCATCACTGCTGGCTTCAACGAAGAGGCGAGGGGCGACTTCAATCTCATAGCGAAAGAGCGCACAGGTGCAGCTCACCCCGCACGAAATTAGCAGCAACTCGAGCCAACGATGGAGCTGCTTGATCATAAGTGCATCACACACCACCAGGGTTCCTGGTCCGCTGTCTGCGCTCGATTGTGCAGCATGAGGGCGATAGAGGCCATGCATGACGTTACGTCCGGAAAGGTTGATTGCGCGTAAGTGTTCTAGCAGTCCGCAGAGCGAGCGATAAGCGTGAAAAGGAGTGATGCCGTGCAAAGTGTCCGAGATTGAGGCACGCGCTCGCAAAATCTTGCTCTTGGGGACAACGGCAATGCCGAGTCCAAGAACCAGCACCACTCCAAGCCAAAGGCACCATGTACCCAGTGATCGCTTCTCTTCGATGGCCATGATAAAGCGGAGGCGGGTGATGAGCTGCCTCCAACATCGTAGTGCGCGAAGAGAACGTGAGACACCCACAGTGATGAACTGTGGGTCATCGGTAAAGATGTAGACGGAATACAGGCGAAGCTGAGGGCATACATAGCCAGTCGGAATGTCTGCGACGAGAAGAGGAGCAGGGATCGGCGGTAGGCTCAGGCTGGCAGGCCGAGTGTGCTGGAAGATGTCGACACACGGAATGCCCTCGCGCCGTTGCAGGTCGAGCCGAGCCTGCAGCCAGGGAGCCTCAGCTGTAGACTCAGCATCAGCCTGCCGTCGTGCTTCCTCCTCTGCTACGTCCATGTCCTCCCGAAAGAGAGCTAGAACCGCCTCACCTCCCCGCTGAGCGATGTTCGAGGCGGGGTGTGTGCCAAAGCCCAACTGTCGCTCGGAGACGAAGATGAGTGGTCGCTGCGAGCCTGGCCCCGCGCTGGCCTCACCTAAGAACACGTGGTTCTGCTTCCACAGCTGGCTCGGGCTCATCGCATACTGCATAAAGTAATCTTTGAAATCGTCGCCGAAGCCGTAGACGGCGGTGGAGATTACGTGGCCCGCACGGTTGAAGATAGCCGTGTCGCGCATGACCTGGTCCAGCTGGGGCTTGCGTTCCTTCGGCCATTTGCTGAAACTGGATGGGCGTACTGGTTCTGCCGGCTCGGGTGGTCGAGGGAGACCTCTCTCACGCAGCCAGAGAGCAAAGCTCGGGTTGCGTGCACGTTCAAGCTCAAAGTAACGCGGGAAGTGGTAGGAGCGCGCTGCTTCGTTCAGTGAGATGGCCGGTAGTCCAGACGCATCGAAGGTAGGCGTTCTCGGCCCTCCACCCTCGGTGGTCTCTCTGTAGCGGTCAAGCTCGAGCTTACGAGTGGCAGCTCCCTTGCCCAGAAGGTAGCAGGGGAAGAACGGCAAGTCCGAGTAAACGTCATACCATCCGAGTTTGTGCTTTCGAGCGAGCTCGCGATGCACAGAGTCCCAGCCAAGTGGCACCGATGCCAGATGTGGGACGAAGACGGTTTGGAGCTCTACATCCGCCTCGAGGCGAACTCCGTCGATCATGTACGACACCAAGGCGCGATCAGGGTAGCTGCCAAGGCGCTGTCGAAGATAGTCAAGGTCGAGGTGGGACTGCACCGCCTCTCCGTAGTCAGCCACCACACAGCAGTGTGATTGGCGCTTGGTGCAGTCGTAGACCTTACCGACTGCCCATGGCTGGACCTCTGTCAGTCCAGAGATTGCTATGGGGTCTGGCCGCGATCGCACGATCATAGACGGGGGAACCCCGCGTGCGAGCTGCGCGTCAATCGAAAGCATGTCGGCGTGTGCCTCGTCGAGCCACCGCTGCACCTTGTCTCTTGCCTCAGGGAGACAGATATCACGCCAGCTGTGGATACACACTGGCTCGGTGGGATCAGGGGAAGGCTGGGTTGGCGGATTTGGCGACCAGCTGGTGATGATTGGCTCATAGACCGGAGAGAGAAGAACGTGATCCAGGCGAGCGTCGGCGAAGTCGGGGAGGTTATCTAGCAAGCTTGGAGGCACCATGTCCACGTCAAGAGGTTTGATCTGCTCGGCCCAACCGGTCAGAAGCACGTCGCCGGCAGCAACTGCCGTGAGGAGAGCCAATGACAAAAGGCTTGCGGCGACTCCAAGCTTGGCCAAAGTGGCACGAGCTGGGGAGCTGCTGATGCGGGCTCGCGACACGAGGCTCCTGGCCCGCGTCACACCAAATTTGAAGGACGGCGCGCCCTCTTCTGGGTGGTCAGGTAAGTGCTCGACTGGCTGAATGAACATACGTGTGCCAACCAGTGCCCGACGAGCAACGTCAAGAACGGGCGTGCCCGCGAGGGCTGCCATTGTGCACCACACAAAGGAGGCCCCTTGCCTCTCAGCCTCGCGGCGCTGTTCTGGTGTGCGACACACCGTCGACGGTGCAGGGCACATGTCCACCGGCGAAGCAAAGAGCCGCCTGTGAGCTGAGTACTCCCCGATCATGAAGGCGAGCTGCGCTAAGCCGGTAATCATGGTGCAGAGTCGGCCAACCAGGCCCATTATGTGCGGCCGGGAGGCCGCTGGCACCTGGAGCCCGGTAATCGTGAAACCATTCACGTGGGCCAGTACGAGCGGTTGAGCAATGACACAGACGTAAATCAGCACTGCCATGCATTGAAGCTCTCCGATAGCTGCTGTCATGTCAACACAGTAGTCTGCTGGAATGTCGAAGCTTGATTCCACCAAGCTTGCCGCAGAGAAGGCTTGGTTGCCATCCTGTGACCTGCCTTCTTCCTCTAGACCCTGCTGCGGCGAGGGTGGGCGGGAGGGCTCTGTTGCTAAGTCGTCACTCGTGGATTCGCTATCGTAGCCAGCCGTGGCAAAGAGGCAGGGATCCACGAGGGCGTGAGAGCAAAGCAGGCCATCCATGACGAGGCTCGCCTTCTCAGGCCAGCTTTGCAGGCTGCGACCACCAGATGAGAGTTGGTGCGCATCGGCGCCGCTGAGGTCGGCATCTCCAACCACAACGACGCACTCGATCGGGCGTCCGTCGCCAGGGCCGCACCGCTGCTGGTAGCTGCGTGCACTCTCGGTAGGGGGCCGCGCGTCTGGTGCCAGGTAGCCTAATGGCACGACGCCGTGGGCCTCGTACCATTTGTGTGCAAATTCTGCCATCCAGTCGAGATAATTGATGACGTGCGGCTGCAATGAATTGGGTACGGCACTAGCCACCGCGTGAGCTGTGTGCGGTAGCGTCGTCCAAGAGCTGTGGTCGAAAACTCGCGCGTCCTCGTCTGCAAAGTTAAACTGAGAGCGATTGGGTTGCTTCTTCGGTGGCTGTCGTGCGCAGACAAATGGCGGTAGGACAGCGTTGTTGGAGAACAGGCGGACAGACTTGTCGCGCTCATCTCCGTACATTGGCGTGCGGAAGAAGAGCACGTAGAGGCCCCACGCATGCCACTCCACATAGTCGTAGACGATGGTATCGGCCTGCTCCACAATTACAAATAGCGCGTAGCAGAAGCAGATACACCAACCCACCACGGCGCATCCCCAGAATGCGCGTCCGTCTGCGATCTTGAGATGCAGACAGTCGTGGTCATGCCTCAGCTGTTGAAAACATGGTGGGAAGAAGAAAGCACCGTCCCAGTAACGGAGGTTGGCGACGAGCCTAACATCGAGAACGGCATGCATGCCTCCTATGTCACACTCTCGAAGGTCGACGGAGATGGCAATCTTGCCCTGAGCTTCGAGCTGCGAGCGGACTGCTCCGGAGAATTCAAAGCCGACCAGGTAGGTCGGCGCGTCTTCGCAACTCAGCAGCTGTTTGAACTCATTTACCGATCGTATTGGGAATGTCAGGTGGTTGGTGCGTCGCAGGGGCAGCGCTTCGTCGTCGCGTCCACCCGTGTTGAGTAGCTGGGGCTGCGAAGCACCTGACATTGACACGTCCACGACGGCCACTAGGTGGCGTCCGACCCAGCAGCCGGCTTCGAGCACGATTTGCGGAGGAGCGCCATCGCAGGGGCCCACGACACCCAGGTTTTGCAGCTCGCTGAGATCGTTGACGCCGTGGAGCCGGATTGCAGCCGCGTAGCGGTCAGCCACAATTTGCATGAAGGCGAGGTCGGTCCACGTGGCAGGTTGACGAGTGGCTTCCGACCAGGCCTCAACTGAAGGCTCTTTGCCCTGGCGCGCGTCGGCTGGCCAGTGTGAGAAGCACTCTTCGATGAGGCATTTAAGTGTGAGCGGCTGCTCACTGTTTGCTGCGAGTACTGACGTCAGGCGTTCGAGCACGCCGGGTTGCTGGATGTGGCTGACAACTTCCGCGCGCAGGGTGGGCCCGTCTAGCTCGTCATGCCCTGCGAGACCTAGGAGGAAGCTGAACGTGTTGGGCCCGCATTGTCCGCCACCACCCACATCGATGACGATCTTTGTGGGCTTGAGCGAAAGCGCCAGTGTGCGCAGCGGCGGCGGGAGCAGAGAGAGCGGTGTCGCCCGCTCAATTGGCAGCGACGGCCGGACAAGCGAGCTGAGCGTGTCACCCACAAAGAGCGATTGAATGACCAGCGAGCCAGCGCCGGAAGTTACCGACGGCGAGTCGAGTACAGCCAGCAGAGGCGACGCAAGTGGCGGAGCAGTGGCTGCAGAGCTGCCAAAGATGCTGACGCTACTCGGGGCGTCATTCGCGACAGCTGCACCATCAAGCTGGTCGAGATCGTTTTCGCCACCGGTGAGGTTGTCTTCGAGGGCGAGCTGACCACTACGGCCTGGCAGCCCTCGGCCTCGCCCTCTGGCGGCGCGGCCGCGCCCCTTGCCTCGACCGAAGCCTTTGCCTTTGCTCGCGCCTCGCGAGCCTTTGCCTTTGGGACCTTTGCCCTTCTCAGCGGCGGCCGTCTGAAGGGCTGCGCGCTCCTGATCATTAAGCGGCCTGGCAAAGCGAGAAGCGAGGGCGTCGATGTCGAGACCGTTTGGATAGCCGGGAATGACGTGCGCAGAGTCCGTTGGCGACTTATGACCTGGCTTACCCCACGCTGGGCAACGCGAGGGCCTGTTCTGCTCTTGCACTTTGGCGAGCAGGTACTCCCAGCACACGCTGCCTACCGCAACGTTGAGGTGGGCCGCGAGGGCAGCAATGTTCCATACGAGCCCAGAGACGGCGATAAACTTCTTATCCGCAGACCACTTTGCCATATTTGTGTTTGAGCCGGGCGGCAGTCCCTGAGCAGTCGGCGGCTCCTCAGGCAACGGTCGCTTCAGCCCTGTGATCGTGGTCTTGGATTTACCAGTGCTCTTGCCGTGAAGGTGATTAGAGAGCAAGGGCAGCTGGTAAGAGTTGAAGTGACCATGCTCTGTGGATGATGAGCTGGCTGAAAGGCCGAGCTGGGCGCTCATTTCATTGATAGAGTCACGCTTGGCTTCTTTCGCGATCATCTTGGCCACAGCCGTGTCCGTTAGGCGCACGAGCGGTCGGTTCGACAGGCTTTGTGCTGCCACGTTTGGTGCGGCAAGCACCAAGTTGATCCACGTGGCGATGTCATCAAGGATCTCGCCAAAGAGTACCGTCGCCGCGGTAAGCCATGAGACCTGCGCGGCGACATTGGGCATTTGCGTGGCGACTTCAAGATGCTGACTGTAACGCTCACAAAGAGATTCAAAGGTGAAGCCTTGCGCTGGGTCCGCCGTCGTAGCCGTACCGATGGAGTTGAACAGGCGATGCCCGAACTTTCCAAGTTTGCGCATTAGCACCGGCTGGCAGTAGTGGTCAGCGGGGTGGCATGAGGCGGCCACTGATTTGTTGTCGAGATATCGCAAATAGCCGTTTAGGCCATGCGGCGCGCTGATCCAATCCATAGTGCTGTAATGCCGGTTGAGGAAGGCTATCATCAGCTGCATGCCACCGTCGTTGGTGCTGCTGCCGGTTGCGAACTTGTACTCAAGCAGCCTGTGCGGGATGGTGCCCGTCGCAGCATCAACGGTCAGCATGTAATTGAAGTAGTCATGTCGGACCGACCGCAGGCTGTTAAGCTCCAACAGCGTAGCGTGCTTGCGTGCTTCAGAGTCACCGCTTCCCGTGGTGGACAGTAGTGTGCGGACCGCGATGACGCACATGCCGTCAAAGCCCAAAGCAATCGAGTCGATCCGACCCTGCTTCGTGGTCCGATCCAGTGTGGCCAGCCCAGACGTGAGGTTCATGAACACCATACTTTTATTCGTGGCATCGTCGAAGGCCTCATCTGAGAGTGGCCCACCCAACGCAGACGGTGGCACTCCCGCAGGCGTGGGCGCCCCAGTAGAACCGGGCCGATGGCGCGTGCTAGCAAGCTCTCCGATCAAGTCGTGGACGATTGTGGTGGCGGTTGCAGCTGGCTTGCCCGCAAATTGATTGAGAGCAGCGCGTCGGTCATTCAGGCTGCTCTCTAGCAGGTCAAGCGTGGTTAAAACACCTAGAGACCGCTGCTCTTCTGAGAGGAGGTTGGCATTAAGCTGTTTTACAAGGGCGTACGCCGCTTGCGCGTCCGACTCTCGGTCAAGGACGTAGAGCTTGAGCGTCTCACAACTGCGAACGCGAAGCAAAACACCAATAGATACTTGGCTTTGCGAGTGAGGAGCAAACACCACCTGTACGGAAAAGTGAGCAGTAATAAGCAAGCACCTCCGCGAGGCGGACAGGTGTGCGAATGACGCTAGTCAGATCCGTTTGAGCGGAACAGTTTGGAGGGCAATAGCCCGCAATATGGAAGGACCATCCCTTTGGAAACAGGTCTCCAGTGTTGGGTGGATAGGCTACCCGAAGAAGCAACCTCCGGACTGGAATGGTTGTCTTGTAGGCACAGCCTCAAATAAGCAAGCACCTCCGCGAGGCGGACAGGTGTGCGAATGACGCTAGTCAGATCCGTTTGAGCGGAACAGTTTGGAGGGCAATAGCCCGCAATATGGAAGGACCATCCCTTTGGAAACAGGTCTCCAGTGTTGGGTGGATAGGCTACCCGAAGAAGCAACCTCCGGACTGGAATGGTTGTCTTGTGGGCACAGCCTCAGTGGTGCCGCGGCAAGCGGCCGGGTGAAGGCAGGGCCTCGCCTTGGGTGAAGGGCCCTGCTTTCTGGCACTGCTTACACTACAGAGTTAAGGGGAATGGCTCACCAGCCTCCCAAGCAGTGCACGCGCTGCTCGAGGATATTCTCACGGCTCGTCACTGACGAGCGGAAAGTAATGCCATCGGATAGCTCCTGACCCAGCGCATCCTCCTCCAAAGAGAGGCTGCGAAGAGCCACTGGCAGCCGCATACGGTCCAGATGCGCGGCCACAGCACGCGCGCGGACGCCGTCCACAGTGGAATCACTGCCGCAAAAGGTTCTCAAAGTCAGAGTTGAGGATCTGGGTAGGCCAGTCTCGTCCTCGCGTGAACCAACTGTAGCACACCCCCCCAAATAGCAAAGAAGGTCAGAGAGGCGCTGCCACGGCTCAGGCTCTTCCCCTTGCAAGGAGAGGGCGCTGACAAGACTCAGGTATCGCATAGGCTGCATGATAGCTCGACTAGCTGCGGCTGCCGCTCCTGCACCCACAGGTATAACGAAGTCCGGAGTGAGTTGCCAGTCAGCTGCCACCACCAGCAAGTTGAAGGGGTTGCTGATGGTGAGCGCTCGCCGCTTCGCATCCAGCCTCTGAATAGATGAAATAGACGCAGCAAATAGGCCACTGTCACGCAGCTCGGTAAGGAGGCGCGCCCAAAACATCAACTGGAAGCGGATGCGAAAGATAGTGGCTAGTCGGGCTGCTGCTTCATCTGCGGGTGTTGTGCCAGTTCTGCAGCGGGAAAGAAAGCACCTTGCCGCTTGAGCGAAGGTGATAGACACCATGGGAGGTGCGCCAGCAACAGCAGGCATCGTCCTCCAAGGGACAAATGGAAGGTTAGTGACAACCACTTCATTTGCCAGCAAAACAATAGGATGATCGGGTGTGACGGGTCCAGCAGGAAATGCAACTGCGATAGGTGTAGCGGCCATTTCGTGCTAAATTGCGCCTTTCTCAAGCTCTGTGACGCCCTCCTTTAGAATACCCTGTTGCGTGAATTACGCACGCACAAAGAAGGCCGGAGCCGAGAGAGCAAACGGCGGCGCAGAGCAGAAGCGAAAGGCACAAGTCGTATGTTCACAATTAGTCATTTGCAAAGTTTTTCTCTGATTAATCAGAAAAAAATTCTCTGATTGTTTGGTTGCCTGAAACTTGCAGCATCTGCTACCACCTTGGGGGCATCTGGTACTAGGCTTCTTTCGACTTGGCAAGTGTTCTCTGCCCGCCTCGCAGGCGAGCCTCCAGGTTGCATCGCCGTGCTCTTGCTGTCCCGGCTCTGGCGTATCGCCCCTCCCGGCCGCCCGGTAGTCCGCTACCCGCTCGAGAAGGAACATCGCGCTGCGCAGAGAACATACCT
>CATOSE010000177.1:0-22698 GCA_951812265.1 Taphrorychus bicolor | reverse complement strand
AGCGTACCCGAAACGTATCTTGCGAGGATCACACACTATATGGAATGAAGAAATAAATTCAACACCCCCCGTGATCCGAGCATGGATCAAAATTATGAACGCGAGTGGTTCATAATCGTGTTGCGCAAGTGAAATAATTGTTTCGGTTCGAGCGCCTTCGTGAAGAAGTCTGCAATGTTGTCGTGAGTCTTGACGAAAGGCACCACAATTTGCATATTTCCCACACATTCGCGGACAGAGAAATGGCGGCGCACCATGTGTTTGACGCGACCTTGGTGCTCTGGGTTGTATGACACAGCAATGGCGGATTGGTTGTCGACAAAAGCTCGGTAGGTGACGTGTCGCCGCCTAGCTTAAAATCGCGCAAGTGCTTACGCAAGCTAAGAGCTTCCTTGGCTGCCTCAGAGGCCGCCATGATCTCCGCCTCTGTGGACGAGAGCGCGACAGTGGGTTGTTTCTTGGAGCCCCATGACACGGTCGCACGTTGGAAACAGAATACTTGGCCCGACGTGGAGTTTTCACCCCCCAATCAGAGTCACTCATGCCGAAAAGCGCCGCAGCGGAGGGCTCGTAGCGGAGACCGACATGTTTGTGTATGTCAAGGTAGAAGAGTACACGAAGGGCGTCGGCGAAGAGGTCATCGGTAGGTTTGCTCATAGCGCGGCAAAGCATACCAACCGCGAAGGCGACGTCGGGGCGCGTCTGGGTCGAGCAATAGAGTAGCGCACCGACTATGCTCTGGTAGCGTTTGAGTAGCACTGGATCGGGTGCGTCCTGGAATGAGAGCGCGTCTGCGACGTGGCGTTCGAGTGATTTGTCGCACGGAGCCATGTTGGAGTGCATGCCTTTGGGACGTAC
Source organism: Taphrorychus bicolor (assembly GCA_951812265.1). NCBI lineage: Eukaryota > Metazoa > Arthropoda > Insecta > Coleoptera > Curculionidae > Taphrorychus > Taphrorychus bicolor. The sequence goes on along the minus strand of CATOSE010000177.1, from coordinate 21,840 downwards.
TCCGCCGGGCGCGTATGTGGCCATTAGCCTGTCAATGTAGGTGGTTTGCGAGAGCACAACGATATCGCCGTCACGTGTGATTTCGACGTTCAGTAGGTCGTGCACCTCACCTTCATCCTCGACAGACCAACGCTCTTGGAGAGCGGTGGTGAAGCGCGAATAGAGTGAGATCTCGTCGCTGTGTGAGTGGAGGACAAACAGGTCATCGACGTAACAGCCGATGATTAAAGTTTCGTCACGCGGCCCTGCTGGCGTCTTCACAGTTTCCTGCTTGCTAAAGACACATGGGCCCCCCTCGTGAGGGGAGAAGCCGTGCGTCTCGAGCCAGGGGAAGAGTGTGCGTTGCCAGCGGCGACCCGCCTGAGCCATCCCGTAGATCGGCTTGAGTACGCGACATACACGGGGCTTGCCGTCACGGCCAATGCGGGAATTGCCCTCCGAATCCACCTCCTCGTACCCTGGGGGTGGAAAGCAGTACACTACTTCGTCTTCAAGCAGCTCGCCCTGGAGGTAGGCGGCAGTAAAGTCCCAGCGGCGCATCGAGAGCCCAAGGCCGGCTCCGACAGCGGCTAACATTCTGAGTGAGGTGGGCGTCATCGTACTGCAGAAGGTCTGGTCGTAGTCGACGCCGGGGATCTGTGAGCAACCCTGCACGCAAAGGCGGGCCTTGAGCTTACCGTTGCGCTTGCGTTTGTATGCCCACGTGAATCGCACGAGCTTGCGTCCGGGGGCTTCTTCGAGAAAGTCGCAGTGGTCGAGTTCGCTCCAGCTCTCGTTGGAGCGGTGGTTGCGCAATTCTGCCACCTCGGCCTCCTTCCACCCGTCTGCGTCCTGTAGCAGTGCAGCGCGGCGGTTGCGCGGGTCAGCGAGAGGTGAGGTCTCGGTGACTGTGGCCGTGAGGGCGGCACCGCCGCCAGCGGAGTAGTGGACGTAGGAGCGAGAGGGGCCGAGCGGCGTGGGCGAGAGGGATGACGCGAGCAGAGCCCCCCCGGTGTGGGACACGGCGGAGAAGTGTGCGAAGGCGCGTGCCAGCGACCAACCCGGTGCGGCCGACAGTCCGGCCGATCGTAGACGACGCGACGCCTTGCTATTGTTGGGATCGTAGGCGCCATCGGCAGTCATCTCGGTGGTGGAGCGTCGGCGCCCCTTGCGTTGCGGAGAGGGCGTGTCGTCTTCGTCGCCACCGTCGGCGGTGGCGGGCTCGAGTTCGAGGGGATCGTCCGCGGGGACTGGAGTTCGCTCGGCTTCCGCGTGCGGGGCGCTCTCCGGCACGCCCTCGGGCGGTGTGATGGCTTCGCGCTCGAGATCGGATTTGGGCGATGGCCACGAGGGCGTTCTGGCGGTTGGCGGAGCGGGTGACGCACGGGGCAGCTCTCTAGGTTTGACGGCGGTGGAGGCCTGTGCGCCCACGGCGATGCGAGCGCACGCTTGGGCCAGGAAGTAGTTGAGAGCCGGCGGGAACCAGGCATGCCGGGAGCTCGACCAGCCGTCGTCTGACTTGTCACCGCCCGCTTGGGAGCGATGGTGGCCCGGGTCATGGTCGCACCGCATTTCGTTGAGCGGGCCGAGCGGCACCTTGAAACCTGGCGTGTACATGAAGGTAGTGTGTTTCTGGGCACTCGAGCCGAATTTGCATTGGGAGAAGGTGGCGGAGGCACACTCGGATGCGCGCGCGAACGACATAAGGTCCGGCATTAACCAAATGGGGCCGTGCTCTTCGAATGAGAAGAATTCCGGGCGTTTGGCGTCACCGCGGTCCACCGGGTTCTCGACGAGCACTTCTGACCCTGACGCGCGGGCGACGTGTAGGAGCGTGCACATCCGGTGCACAAGATCGTTAGCGTTGTCGAGTTCGGCGCGGTGGCTTCGAGGCACGTCGGGCAAGCCGAGGATGTGTTTACGCGAACGCACAGGCGGCGGCCCACCGTCGACGGCGGACGAGCTTCGGAAGTAGCGACTTACGGAGAAGGTGCTGCAGGGCGGGGCGGCGATTACTGCGAGGAATTCGCCGCGGGACGCCTGGCGTAGCAGTGACTGGAAGAACTCGTCACGCCGTAGGTCGTGTAGCTCGTTGCCAAGCTCGCGATCATTGTCCACAAAGACCGGAGTGAGACCGTGCTCTCCGAGGAAGGTACCGAGGCTATCCGGGCGGTCGTACGGCCCGGAGAAGAGGAGAAGTACCTTGCGCGAGGTGCGGGCGGACGTCGTACCTGTGGCTCGCCCGAAGGCTTCCGTCATGCTCGCCGCGGGTGGCTCGGGCGGCGGGCGCGCAGATTTGGTGTTGTGATGAGGCGCCGGGCCGTTGCCCGTTGACCTGTCACGAGGCGGCGGCGGCGTGGGCGCGACGGGCCCCACGCGTTGTTGGCCCGCCGGACGGAGCGGCATCAGTGACTCGTCGAAGTACACCTCAGATGTGAGTACGATGCGCTTCATAGAGGGGACGTAGATTTCGTATGCGGCGGGCGCACGAGAGCTACGGCCGAGGTTGACCCCGACCCACGCACGCGCGTCGAGGCGGGTCTTGGAGAAGGCATCACGCGGCTTGACGGCGAACGCACGGCAACCGAAGGGCATAATTGTCATGACCTTGGGCTTCACGCCCGAGAGTAATTCGAACGAGGATTGGAATGCTGACTCGGGGGCGGCCGCCGCGTCAAGGGTCGGTCCCGTGCATCGGTTGGATATATCAAGGGCGTGCCTCACGAGGTGTGGCCAGAGTCCAGGTGTGGCGCCGCTCGCGATAAGGTTGGATCGCGCGATCGAAAAGATGGTACGAATGGCGCGCTCGGCGATGCCGTTGAGCTCGTGTACGTGTGGCGGGCACGTCGACTGCGAAACTCGGTCCTTGTCTAGCATCTCCACGAACTCGCGAGAGAGGAACTCGCCTGCGTTGTCCGTGTGCAGTGCCGCCACTGTCATCTTTTCGTCGGCGCCGAAGCGGCGCGAGAGGAGCGCATTGAAGGCGGAGATGAACGTACGTACATAGGCGGGCGCCTCGGATTTCTGGCGCATGAAGTATACCCATTTGTAGCGCGTGTGATCGTCGATGAGCACGAGCGCGTAGGTGAACCCGCCGGAGGCGGAGGGCACGAAAGGGCCCGCGAGGTCGGCGTGCACGAGCTGACCGGGGCGCGAACTGGAATATTTGACCTTTGCGTGGTTGCTGGAATGCGAGTAGCTCCGGTGCGCCGCATTGGCCTCGAGGCAGGACGCGCACGAAAGCTTGGGACATCGCCGCAGTACGTCTGGAGCGTCGACGGTACTGGCTGGCAGGCGACGTATCACGTTTCCCCCGAGGTGAAGTCTCGCGTGCATCACCTCTGCGGCCTCCTCGGCCCCGAGTATACCGATGTACGAGTTAGCGTTGCCGCCGTGCACGGGGTGCACCGACAGGGCCGCGCCGATGCGGGCGACGTGCTTGAACTTAGAGTAGCTGGCGCCTACCACTTGCACGTCCCATTTGTAGAGGCGGTCCCCACCGGCGGTGGCGTCGCGGTGGAACGGCAGGCAGACGAAGCCGCCCTTACCGTCAGGGAAGCGGATGGTGTTTTCTCCTTCGAAGCGGGTGAAGATGCCTGCGTCCTCCAGCATGCCAGTCGAGAGCATGGTCAGGGCGAAGCGTGGGACGCATCGCACGTCGCGCACTATCACGCGGCGGGGGGAGGCGTCGTCACCGGCGACGACGAGGGCGAGGTCGCCGATGCACTCGACAGGGTGCGGTACGCCGTCGGCTCCGTACATCGTGTCCTGGCACGGGCGTTTGTGCACGAGGAGGGATGAGTCCTTCACCACGTGCCAAACGCAGCCACTGTCGACTACGAGGGTGAGGGGAACGCCCTCGGGCGCCGAGTCGGCGGCGAGTGCGGCGGCGGAGTACGTGCCGCGGGCGAGGGCGACGGGCGGTGGCGACGGCGGCGCACCTGAGAGGGCCGCGGCTGAGCACGGCGGCGGGAGTACTGGCATCTCGAGGTCGAGGTGTTCGCGCACGTCCGCGCAGGCGAGGTCCCCGAGCGCGGCGGCATCGGCGGCGGTGGCGGCTTCGGAGGCCGCTATGGGAGAGGAAGGGCGGTGCGGTTGCACTTCGCGGAGACGGAGGCCGCTCGCGTTGCCCGCCTGGACGTTGAGTTCGTCAGGGGTCCGTCCGCGCGGTGCGCTGCGGGCGAGGGCAAGGGTGCCGCGCAGAGCGAGGCGTAGTATGCAGGTGCGGACCACAGCACGTCCGACCATTTCCAAGAGCAGGAGCGCGAGCGCCGCGGAAGGGGGAGAAGTGAGCGGCGCGAACGCGTGGCGGAGCGACAGCCCGCCAGCGAGCAGTGGACCACGACGCTGGAGGTCGAGGAGGGCCGCCGTTCGACACACAGATGTTCGCCGTTGGGAAGAGGGCAGTCGCGCCGCAGCGCGGCGGTCACAGTCGAGTGGGGACGAGGGGCGGCGCCGACAACAGCGTCGAGGGCGAGCGGTGCGGCGACGGGCTCCGCCACGGCGGTGTGACGGCGGGCGGCTCTCGTTGCGGCGGCGCGGTTTGGCGTCCCCATCGCTCCGAGAGAAATGCTTCCGCGTGCGACCGTGGGGAGTTGGTGCCACGCGGCGACTCGGGCGGAACGGCTCGTGTGTTTTGGCGCGGCAGGCGAAGTGTCGCCAGGCGGCGGTTGCGCCCCACACGAGTGCCTTAGCCTGCGCGGAGAAGCAGGCGCGGATGAGCGCGAAGAGGCACCGAGGCGGCGTGAGCAAGGTGAGCACGAGGCGGTACCACGGCGGCACGAGCGAGGGCGGCGCACCGGGGTCGCGTCTGAAGAAGGCAATTACGAGCGCGAGCACGCCGGCCATCAGCGTGCCGTTAATCATAAGCAGCCACTGGACCAGTGAATCCGCAGCGGGCGGTGTGGTGACGCGTTCCGACATGGCGCGCTTCACTTTTGCTGAGGGCGGCGGAGGCGGTACTGGCGCCGGCTCGGCCTGGGCGGCGGCGGCTTCCTTCGTTGCCTGTGCAGGAGGTCCAGGGGAGAAGACGCGCGCGGCGGGGTGCGAGGCCGTGGGTTCCTCTGGCCACAAAGACGTTTCAGGAGGCGGCGGGTGGCGCTCGGCGAGGTAGTCGACGAGACTGATCGCGAGGCCGCCGCGCTCGGCGAGCACGTAACTGGGAGCGAGGACGCTCTGCGACTGGAGCCAACCGAGCGCGTTGGCCTCGCGGGTAAAGCCGCGGTGCGTGACGCGCCCGTGAGAGGAGAAGCCGTCCACGAATTTTCGCACGTTCGACCATGAGCCGTAGTGAATGCCCGCGTGCTCCTCGTTAGTCACGGCGTAGTATTTGAGTACACCGGTGCGAGACGGGTGGTGCACGGCGCCTGCGTTGGCCACCACGATGGATTCGCCGGCGGAGGGCGAGGCGATGGATGGGGTACGTGGAGGCGGCTCCGCCGGGCGCGCCGTAGCCGACCGTTTGCGCGCCGAGCGGTAGGGTGACAAGAAGGGAGCATCGTCGGTGGTCGAGGCGGCGGGCACGAGCGGCGACACGGGTGGCGGCGTCGATTCCGACGGCGGGCGAGGAGAGCGTGGAGTTTTGCGCATGCCTGCGCGTAGCGCGGCGTGGTCGGCGCGTGCATTGAGTTCCGCGGCCGATGGGGCCGGCGAGCGAAGCGTGGGAGAAGGGAGCGCGGCGGCATGGCCGCGGGCGACGCTAGCAGAGGTCACTGAGGCGGCTACAGTGGCGGCGGCAGTGAATGCGGAGGCGCGCGTGGCGGCGGCGGCGTCGACTTGACGCTGATCTGCAGTGTCGTCCGATTCGCTGAGCGCATCGTCATCCGGTCCGATGGCACCCGCGAGCTCGTCATCCGAGGCGCCTTCCGCGTCGTCGTACGTGGGAGCAGAGGCAGAGGGACGACCTGCGTCCGAGTCACTGCACACGACGCATGCGGCGGCGGAGGTGGTTGGGACGCTTACCGTGTGCGAGGCACCCGCCTCCCCCGAGAATAGGTCGAGTTCGAGTTCGAGGCGCTCGAGTGGGGAAGCGGCGATGGCGGCCGCGCCCGCGGAGTTACCGCCACTCGTAGGCGTGGTGGCGGAGCGCCTCTCGAGTTCAGCAGTGACACCTGCGTCGATTCTCGCCTGCAGGGCGGCGGTAGCAAGTGCGGCTCTGGTTTTTCGCGACGATCCCTTCCTATCCTTCTCTCTCTTGGCCGCCAAAGCTTTCTCGCGGTTGGCCGCGCGGCGAGGGCACTTCGAATGCCAATGCATATGGCTCTCGTTCAGTTCCCTGCGGCATGTTTCACACTCGGAGGGGGGTGGTTTGTCCTTGTCGAGGCCCCCCGGATTAAGTCCGCCGCCCGGATTCGAATTGGCAATAGTGCGGCGAGCCGGGTCGCGGCCCGAGAGGAGTGCTGCACCGGACGCCGCTAGCCCGGCGGAGGAAGACTGTTTGCGTGCTTCGCTCACCTCGTGCTCAGCGAGCACAGCGGTGATGCTCTGTACGGTGGCCCTGCTGTTTCCACGCGCATTGTCGAGGCGCAGTTCAAGCAAAACCTTGTCTTCGATGGTTGGTCCGAGCGGCGTCATAGCGTCCGTGTACGCTTGTGCCACTTGTGAATCGTCGAGTTGAATCGAGCACGAAGTGTTCAGTAAGTCAAACTGTTCGCGCCAGCCGCTGAAGCTGGCGATGCATGCCGACTGCGGTCCTGCATGCACAAGTGCGGTCATTTTGTTGCGAAGCAACGAGTTTGCGGAGTCCCCAATCTTCTTCAACTCAGCGTGAAGCAGAGGAATGAGGAGGAGGCAGCTCGACTCGCTCCGTTCGAGCCAGTCATCTGCTGCAGATGTGATTGTGATGGTGTCGGTGATGGCTTCTGCACACAGTCTATCAATTTCTGCGAGGAGCGGCGCTGACCAAGCGATGGATTTTCCGCACTCACGGCGGCAGGCTTCATCGTCTTCATCGTCGTCACTGCCTTCCTCGAATATGACCCACGAAATAGGCCTGTCGAAGGTGTGCTGTATCACATCGGATTCCTTGAGAGCTCTGGCATGTGTGCGTGTGGGCGCATACGTAATTTCCTTGCACATGACAAAGCCGGATTCCCACAGAGTGCGGAAGCGCGGATCCTTCTTCCGAAGATACTTGGGCAGCGCGCGTAACCACCCGCGCAAGGTGATGGGGGTGGTGTCCCAGGAGCATATCGGTGTGTCGGAATCAATGTCTGAGCCAGTTGTAGCCCTGTGCATCACGCGAAACCTTGGCAGTGGATAGCGTGAGGTCCGAATCGTCCGGGGCAGGCCGGTTGAGGTGCTACCAAGTCGAAAACCGTGCGCCACGACACGCCCCGGGGGCGGGGCGGGGCGCCGCAGCGAAAGCGACGAGGAAAGCCCGAATTTTGGACCCGTTGAGATTTTCACATTCACAACACAGACGAGAGTACAAACTACACATTAAAGTACGGTACACTGGGACACTCAAGTGTAGCGTACCCAAAGCGTGTCTTGCGAGGATCACACACTACATGGAATGAAGAAATAAATTCAACACCCCCCCGTGATCCGAGCACGGATGAAATTATGAACGCGAGTGGTTCATAATCGTGTTGCGCAAGTGAAAGAATTGTTTCGGTTCAAGCGCTTTCGTGAAGAAGTCCGCGATATTGTCGTGAGTCTTGACGAAAGGCACCACAACTTGCATATTTTCAACACACTCACGGACGAAGAAATGGCGGCGCACCATGTGCTTGACGCGACCTTGATGCTCCAGGTTGTATGATACTGCGATGGCCGATTGGTTGTCAACAAACAGCTCGGTGGGTGAAGTGTTGCCACCTAGCTTGAAATCGCGCAGATGCTTACGTAAGCTGAGAGCCTCCTTGGCGGCTTCAGAGGCCGCCATGATCTCCGCCTCAGTGGATGAGAGCGCGACAGTGGGCTGTTTTTTGGAGCCCCATGACACAGCCGCACGCTGGAAGCAGAACACTTGGCCCGACGTGGAATGTTTCACCCCCCAGTCAGAGTCACTCATACCGAAAAGTGCCGCGGCGGAAGGCTCATAGCGGAGGCCGACATGTTTGTGCAAGTCAAGATAGAAAAGCACACGTAGGGCGTCGGCGAAGAGGTCGTCGGTAGGTTTACTCATGGCGCGGCAGAGCATGCCGACCGCGAAAGCGACGTCGGGGCGAGTCTGGGTGGAGCAATAGAGTAGCGCGCCGACTATTCTCTGATAGCGTTTGAGCAGCGCCTGATCAGGTGCGTCCTGGAACGAGAGCGCGTCTGCCACGTGGCGTTCGAGCGATTTGTCGCGCGGTGCCATGTTGGAGTGCATGCCTTTGGGCCATTTTCCGCCGGGTGCATACGTGGCCATTAGCCTGTCAATGTAGGCGGTTTGCGAGAGCACGGCGACATCACCGTCACGCGTGATTTCGACATTCAGTAAATCGTGCACCTCACCTTCATCCTCGACAGACCAGCGCTCTTGGAGAGCGGTGGTGAAGCGCGAATAGAGAGACATCTCGTCGCTATGTGAGTGGAGGACGAACAGATCGTCGACATAGCAACCGATTATCAGGATTTCTTCACGCGGTCCTGTCGCCGTCTTCACAGTTTCCTGCTTACTAAAGACACATGGATCCTCTTCGTGTGGGGAGAAGCCGTGCACCTCGAGCCAGGGGAAGAGTGTGCGTTGCCAGCGGCGACCCGCCTGCGCCATCCCGTAGATCGGCTTGAGTACGCGGCATATGCGGGGCTTGCCGTCACGGCCGACACGAGAACTGCCCTCCGAGTCCATCTCCTCGTATCCCGGGGGTGGAAAGCAGTATACGACCTCATCTTCGAGCAGCTCGCCCTGGAGGTAGGCGGCAGTGAAGTATCAGCGGCGTATCGAGAGCCCGAGGCCGGCTCCGACAGCGGCTAGCATTCTGAGTGAGGTGGGGGTCATCGTGCTACAGAAGGTCTGGTCGTAGTCGACACCCGGAATCTGCGAGCAACCCTGCACGCAAAGGCGGGCCTTGAGCTTACCATTGCGCTTGCGTTTGTATGCCCACGTGAATCGCACGAGCTTGCGGCCGGGGGCCTCTTCGAGGAAGTCGCAGTGGTCGAGTTCGCTCCAGCTCTCGTTGGAGCGGTGGTTGCGCAATTCTGCCACCTCGGCCTCCTTCCACCCGTCGGTTGGTTCTCTGCGCAGCGTGATATGCTTTCTCGCGGCGGGAATGTAGCAGGGAGGTTGGGCGGGGGACTGCAGCGGGAGTGCGCCTGAACAGGCCAGTACTCCGGGCCGCCTGGGCGGGGCGCACGCGTCGTCCGCGCTGACTACTGCTCTCGCGCGCTTACGGGGGCAACGCAGACTGCCAACCCACCGCGTGCGCTCGGACGTTGTTGCCCCAAACAATCACGGGCCGCCTTCCGGTGCGTGCGTCCACTTGTTGTTTGGGGAGGTAAGGCAACGCGAACGTAGTTTGCGGGCGCAATTTGTTTGGGGGCAAGGTAACGCAAACTTAGTTTGCGTGCGCACGGTGTGCTGAAACCGTGCCGAATCTTGCCACATCGAGCTGCCTGTTCTCGAAGGCTGCGCATCCTTGCGTGCCGGCGCGCGTGCCTGCTCGCGGCGCGCGTGCCTGCTCGCGCGTGCAAACAGGGACCTTTTCTTTCTCTGACAGCACGGGAGCGTCAGCACTCGCTCTTCGAACTGCGCGCCGATGGCTGCGCCTGTGGCTGTAGATTCACCCGCAGTGCTCTCTCCTGAGAGCCCGATCTACTTGCTTGCCAACGAGCCGCTCGTAGTGGCGACTCCTTTCATCGATTGGTCGCCGGCTCCAGCAGACCCAAGCGGGGCCGCAAGGGTCCAGTCGCCGACGTGCGTGGTGGTGCGTGTCTTCACCCCAAAGTCTTCAATTTCCAGAGTACCCGCAGATCTGACTGCAGCACGCGCCGTGGCCTTGTTGAACGTGCGGCTTCACGACGCATGCTGGTCGAGGCTGTTCACAGAGTTGACAGCGAGTGGCCTATTTGCAAACGGCGCGTTCCAAACCGAGGCGTTGTTCGAGGAAGCATTGACAGATCTAACTCTGGTGACCCCCGCGAATTTGGCCATCAGAGCCGCAGACTGGCGGGCAAGGCAGGCTTTTGTACTGCCAGCTGGGGCAGGGACGGTAGCCGTGGCTGCCCACGTTGCCATGAACGCCGTTAGGTTCCTCAATCTGGCATCGGTAGCTTCGCTGGAAGTGACAGGCAGCCTGCTCCCGCTCCTGCCTTGCGCCCTCGTCGTGGGCATGATCGGAAGCTGCCTGACCAATGCAGTTAGACAGCAGGAGACTTCTGCGATCCATCTAGTGGCTGGCTTCATCCGTGCCAACAACTTCCACAATGCCTCGGACGGGGCATTGGCGTCGCGGCTCAAGTCGTTCGTGATCGACAACCGCCTCCCGTGCATCCTGCGCGCTCACGGAGTGAAAGAAGAGGAGTTGCAAGGCGAGCTCGAAGATGGCTACACCTACAACCGTGTTACTGAGGGTCGACGTGTTGTTGAGAGCCAGCGTGTGCTCCTTCTCGACGACGGGTGCGTGCCCACCCTGCACCATCTGCCCTTGCGTGCGGCTCCTGCCCAGTTCAGTGCCGCACCACTGTCGGTCTGGTTTTGTACCGCGCTCGGGTTTGGTTGGTCGTGCTAGCTGCCAGCTAAGACGGGCTGCCCGCTCATGTAAGTCGCACGCCTTCTGCCGACACATGCGGAAGCATGGCGTTAAGTAGAGAACCCTCAAGAGTGCATTCTGCACTTCTTCGGCAGCAGCGGCTGCCCACGGCGAAGCAAGGCGTTCGCGGCACCCGTGCTTTGCACTTGCCGTGAACCCCCCTTGCCCGACGTGCATGGTAGGAGTGGAGCCTGCGGCACCGGTGCTAAGCACTAGCCGCCCTCCTCAACCACCAGCGGTGAAAGCCGCGAACGACTTGTCGGCGTCCTGAGACTCGTCTCGCCGCACGACAGACTTTCGTTCACTTTGGCCGGAGGTGCGCATACGAGGGGGCACCGGCGCACATGCGCATCCGCGCCCCAACCGGGGAAGGAACGCACGGTGCTCACTCCAGTACCTGCGTGCTCAGGACCCGCCCGTGCCTCGCGCGCTTCTTCCTTACACGGAGTCGCGACTCGCAATCGGCTTACGGTGCGCGGCCTGTCGGGTTACGACCGATGTTGTAACGGCATGAGAGTGTCACGGCACGAAAGTGTCGCTCTGTGCGCCTCTATCAGCAGCTCTGGTGGCGCCCTGACTTACGAATGATCAACCGATGTTGTAACGGCATGAGAGTGTCACGGCACGAAAGTGTCGCCCGGTGCGCTCCTATCGGCAGCCCTGGTGGCGCCCCGACTGAGGGAAGAACGACCGATGTTCGAACGGCATGAGAGTGTCACGGCACGAAAGTGTCGCCCGGTGCGCCCCTATCGGCAGCCCTGGTGGCGCCCCGACTACGGGAGAAACGCACGGTTACTCATGGCGCGAAAGTGCCACGGCACGAAAAGGTCACGGCATGAGAGTGTCACCCGTCGCGCCCTTGCTGGCAGCTCTCGTAGCGCCCCAGCCTGGGAGGAACGCACGGTAACTCACAGCACAGCTGTGCGGTTCTGTTTCTGCAGGGATCGTCCGGCGACTGCGCGCCGCGGTCCTTCCAGCTGAGAAACAAAACCTCGACCTCGCGGAGGTCGCCACCGATCTCGAAAACCTGCTGAACGATCGCTGGCTCACCCTGACTGGAGCAGAGAGTCATGCGAACAGCAATGCAGGGATCGTCCGGCGACTGCGCGCCGCGGTCCTTCCAGCTGAGAACAAAACCTCGACCTCGCGGAGGTCGCCACCGATCTCGAAAACCTGCTGAACGATCGCTGGCTCACCCTGACTGGAGCAGAGAGTCATGCGAACAGCAATGCCGAGACAATCGCAGCCGCCCTCTTAGACGAGCTCGCGAAGATCCGCGCAGCCGGCTCATCGAGTGGAGGTAGCGGCGGCGGCGGGGCTGGGGCAAGCGAGCCGAATGAGGACACCATCGCGGCTGCACTCCAGGGCACGACAAGCCAGCCGTTTCGCCAGATCGCGACGATGCTCGCGGCCCTTGATCTCACTTCGGAAGACGGGCAGCGCGACGGCCTCGCAGCAGGCTTCGGGGCAACTGTCTCCTGGCAACCCGGGTCCTGCTCTCCACGGCACCGAAGGGAGAACCCCTAGCGGCTCGCCACGAGGTGTTGGGCCAGCTGCACGACTTGCGCGAGTATCGGCGTTCGTACCTGAACTATATGTACCAGGTCGACTCTGCGACGGGCGTCATCCCAGCGCGGATGTTGAAGTACGAATTCAGCTCCACAGGGAACGCCACGCTCTTCGATGCCCTGATGAAGCTTCAGATTGACGGCACGGACTGGATTGCCGCCCCAAACGGAGTGATGGGCTGGCACCAGCACCAAGATGGGAAGCACCTGCCAGTAGTGCACGACCCGCGCGACTACTATTGCCAGCCGGGTCTCGTCACGGACCTGTGCAACTTCCTGCACATCGGCTTCACTAGCATCGGGCTGGCTGATGAGTCGACGGAAGGCTACACCATAGTCACCGCAGGGGAGTTTTTCGTGGCGCACCTGAACAAGGCCAAACGGCTGGAGACGCAGGTCGAGGTCTTCAACTGGCTTCAGCGCGCGTCCACCCAGTGGCAAGTCGCCATGGCGCTCATCTCTGAGCGTCTAAAGGGCCTGGTCTCGGCTCATCGGCTGGACAGGCCGTTCTTCACCTACGTTCTGGCTTTCACGAACGAGGCGTTCAAGCCGCTCAAACGCGCCGAGGAGCTGATGGACCGAACCGCCGACTCACGCGCAGAGCAGCAGTCATTGACGGGCTTGCCGTCGACGTCCGGCCAGAACGCCAACACCTATATACTCTCGCTCCTATCGCAGAAGAAGCTGCAGCCACCGAAGCCGCCGGGCAAGAACCAACAAACGCCTCCGCTTCCGCCTCAGGGCAAACGCAAGAAGCGTCCAGAAGAGTTGGGAGCGGGCTGGTCGCACCCGCCAGGCAGCTTGCTCTCATCCTTCAAGTGGCTCAACCAGAACAACACCCTCGTCATCTTAGGGCTTGCGTGGCACATCCCCAAAACGGCAGCCAAGCTCGGAGTCAGGGCGAAGGGACCCTGCTGGTCGTACCTGCTCTTTGCAGGGCAGGACAAGAATCGGCCTGCACGATGCGGCGAGTGGGGCTCTGGCCCCCACGCGGACGCCTCGTCGCCAGCCCACGTGCTCCCCAAAGGACCGATCGACTTCGCAACGATTGCGTATGACGGCCAACCGCTCACGGGCTGCTATCGCGACGCCACAGCCCAAGAAAAGCAGGGGCTCAGCAGGCCTCCTCCTCAGCCTCAGCAGCGCGGCCGCGGCAAGGGCGATGGACGAGGCAACGGCCGAAATCGAGGGCGCGGGGGCTACAGTGCAGTTACGCAGGAGGCAGAGTCCTCGTATCCATATTTTCGGTAGCCGCTCGTGGAACAGGAGATCCCGCGAGCGGCTTGCCCAATCTCCCCCTCAATCAGAGCTCGGTGACAGCCATCCGCAGTGATAGAGACCTCACGGGTGGGGCACCAGAGCCCCAGCGCAGGAGCGCGTCCGCAGCCGCAGAAGCAGTGGCTGACGGAGACCCCGCGGGCGGCGTACCAGAGCCCCAGCGCAGCGGCGCGCCCGCGACTGCAGAGGCAACGGCTTCCGCAGGAGACGCGATGCTGGCGCTCCCACGCTCCTCTCGGGCAGCGAGGCCTACTCTCACGGGCATCAGAGGTGGTGACGCGATCAGAGCCGCGTTCGGTGACTCGGCACGGCCTCTGTACCCCCACCCTGCGCTCCTCTGCCTGCCGCAACCAGGCTCGGCCTGTGCAACCGCGACGCCAGTCGCCATGCTGCCGCCGCCGCTGCGAACTCTCGCAAAGATGCTGCTACCATCGCGGCTCATCGTTGACTGTGGTGGCATGGGGCAGTGCGGTCCTAATACACTCGTGTATCTGCTTGGCCTCGTCGCCCTCACCGATGACGACGGCTTGGCACTTCGTACCGCCGTCGCGGCACATGCATCAAAGCCAGACGTACTCGCCAGCGTCTCGTCCGTCTTCGGCGACAACGACTGCCCGCTCACGATCTAGCATCTTATCGAGCTCAACGTCTCCCATTGGCCGCCCCACGCGCTGCAAGGACAGCAGCCATCGGTAGAAACGTGGTGCAACCTGATCGTGCAGGCGGAGACATGGACGGATGTGGCCTTCACCCAGCTGGTTAGTGACCTCTACAGTGTACACATCCACCTCATCGCAGTCAATGACTTGAGCCGCGTTTGGGACATGGGCACAATCTCGCCGTGCAACGGCCGAGCGGGCAAAGGCCTCGTAGAAGTCGGAGTGTGGTTCAACCGCCATTTTGTCGCGATCGTCAACGCCTTGCCCGCTGCTGCTGCTGAGCACAGCGAACTGCCAGCAGACGCTAATGACGCGGAGATGGTCGATCCGACTGACACTGGTGTGTGCGAGCTGGCTGGTACTGACGACAGTGAGCTTTCGTATCCGCTCACCACACTTGATAGTGTTCGCCGCCTCCTGCGCTCGTCCGACGCCCCCACGATCCTCGTCGGGTTCGAGTTTTCGGGAGCGATGCGATCGGCGCTCGAAGCGACGGGCAAAATCGCGCTCTCAGCGGACGAGCGAGATTGCATTATCGGCGGCATGCACTACCGAGGTGACGTCCGACCGCTCCTCAACATCACCGTTTGGGAGCGCGCCTACCTCTTTCCGCCGTGCTATCAGCAACTGCGGGGCGATCTCGACTGTATCGCACTTAAGATCGACGATGGCCGTGCTTTCTGGGGATGTGCGATGGTGCTCCTTTGCATCGTCCGGACGACGGCGCTGATGCTATGTGTTGAGCAGCCTGACACCATCTTCAACGACGTTTTTGACGCCGCCGCGTACCCACAGGTAACTGTGCACGAATTCCGGACCTCGCACTACGGAGATGTCCCGGATAAATTCGTGAGGCTGACCACCCGCAATGCCGCGCTCGCGCCACCGCCGTTCCCGAACGCCAGGCCACCACCGGTCCTGCGCAGCCAGTTCAACCACACTAATCCCGACGAGCGAGATAGGCAGCGCAGCACCTGGGCACCGTTCAAAGGCACATGCTTTGCGCTTGCCTCGGCAACACCGGTGCAGAGCACTCCACCGCCGCAGATTAGCTACGTGGTCGCCATGGAATTGCTCGCCACCACATGGCACGCCATGGGCTGGCCGCCCCCCTCCGGTTATCTCGACCCATGGGCCCGGCCGCCTACCGAGGAGCTGCGTACCTACCAGCGGCGGCGCGGGCCGGGAGACGGGCGTGTTACAGACGCCGTCGCCCCAGTCACGCAACGAGGACCACCAGTCTACCGAGCCAAAGGGCACCTCGTTGCCTTGACCAACCCAGCGCAGGACGGCGGCCATGACTCCTCAGATGAGGATCTGCCAACAACCGGGGGTGTAGTCTCGCGGCCACAACAGGGATTCATCAGCAACCCCCGGGTTGAGGAGGCGCCCAGCAGCCCCCGGATTGAGGAGGCGTCCCCCGCCTTCAATCCGCCTGTCGAGAACCAGGTCGATATCCGCAAGGCGACAGAGGGTGCAGCTGTGCTTCTCTTCATTTGCGTGATTGGCCAGCCCCTAGTACTGGCCCACACCAACGGCTTCACTATGGTGGGGCTGGAGGTTCCGCCATCGGCCCGGTCAACGATCATGGGATACATCCGTGCGCTCTGCGCGGTGCTGGTCAGCGCCTTCCATGTTGCTTTCATGATCGGGCAGTACGCAACGGGGCTGAAGCTTTTTGCCGCACCTGTGGACTTTGCTCCGGAGCCGAGCCACATTTGCCGCTCCCGTGCCCAGAGGTGTCTGTGGCTGGCCCGCGGGGCGACGTTTGTGTGGTGCACATTAGCGGCTCTGCAGGGCACCCCGGCGGCAGATGCCGCCACGCGAGCGTTTGCCACAGTCGACATGTTCCGGCAACCCACATCGCTGCTGTCCGACGCAAAGTCGGCCTCAGAAACCTTCACCGAGTTTAAATTTGGGGCGGCCTCGGCACGCAGCGTAATACCCCGGCCTGCGGCTGAAGCCGGCTCACCGGCATGGGCAGCGATTCTCGCCACACTCAAGGGCGACGATGCGCTCACTGCGAGTCTCCTCAGCAACGTCGCAGCGGGCGACGCCCTGCTAGAGGGGTGGGCTGAACGTATCGGGCCTCTGGATGTGTCAAACGTGCCTCAGGACCTGCTGGACAGCGCCCCCTCTGATGACCCGCGGCTAGACGGGGCGGCGTTACAGCCCATCCAGCCACCGCTACAACTCCCGTGGCTGCCGCTGCCGCCACCGCAAGAGCCCGCTCCGCCTGACGCACCTCGATGCCCCGATCCCCGGCTGAGATGCTGCTGCCTGCGGCCGCCGAGAAAGTCCATGCGTGGCTCAAAGACGCTACTCGCGATCTGAAGTCAATCCGACGTCAACTAAAAGAGGGCGTAGCTCCGGCCGGCGTCATTCGCGATCGGCCGGGGGCGATAGCGATAGGCCAGTCAGAGTTGCGGCCCTGGGCCCGGGGGCGGGTGTGGGACTGCCGTTCGGAGTGCTGCGCCGTGGCTGACTTTACCGCGAAGCCTGCGTCAAACCTAAATCTGCCCTACCTTGGTCGCCGCGTCAGCCATTACCCAGACCAGTACTTGGTGGCCAACGTCGTAGACGGCGCCCGACTGGACGCTGATGTGGAGCTGCAGGGCGTCTTTGTGCCGCATTTGGCCTCCCTCCCTTACGGTTTTGAGTCAGTGGACAAAGAACTACACCGGCTCCACAAGCTCGAGTGGTACGATTTCTTTGAGGACATCCCCTTCTGGCCAATGTACTTCAACGGCCAAGGAGCCACTGCCCGCAGGTTAGAGCCCGACCGCTACCGTCGGACCACGGAGGGAGGCGGGCCCCGTCAGCCTACCTTTGACGCGTCCGGCCTGCAGGCTATCTCCATCAACGACGCATCTCACGTCTACCACATGCCACAGCACTTCCTAGCCGACCAACGGCCGGAGTTTCAGGCCTGGCTCGCGGCTCGCGGTCTGCCTGCGCCAGCCCCGCCACCTACGGAGACCTCAATCCGCTTCTCCAAGTGGCCCAAGGAACGGAAGCCGCAGCTGGCATGGGCTATGCGCGATGCTGCGGTCCTTCGGCGTGCTGCGGAGGTGTCACGCCAATTCATCTACACTTTTGGAGACGATGTCAAAGACTACTTCAACCAGTTGGCGATGGCTACATGCGAGCTGCACAAGCTGGGGATCGTTTTTCTGTCCCAGCCCGGCGACTTTGAAGGGGCAGCGACATCGCGCTTCCCGCTCACCTTCGTGTCTGAGAAGCGGCTAGGGTTTGGAACGCACGGCGCCTCCAACTTAGCGCAACGCTTTAGCGACTTGCTACTCCACTTATTCCGTGAGGATATGGACGCGGCCGAGGCAAAGGAAGCGCTGCAACTTAGCTTGAACGAGCGAGAGTGGCTTCAGCTGCGGCTTGGCTTGCAGCGACGCACGGGCGAGCCGTGCGTGCCCATCCGCCGCTGGACCGCCACTCCGAAGGAGCCACTTCCAGACATCCCTGCCCCCAGCCGCGTGGAGGACATCCCGACAGG
The DNA here is from genome assembly GCA_951812265.1 of Taphrorychus bicolor. Taxonomy (NCBI): domain Eukaryota; kingdom Metazoa; phylum Arthropoda; class Insecta; order Coleoptera; family Curculionidae; genus Taphrorychus; species Taphrorychus bicolor. The sequence goes on along the minus strand of CATOSE010000177.1, from coordinate 4,166 downwards.
CTATGTGTGCCCGCAGCTGCGTATGTACAGCATCTACATGTTCACGGACGACGCTCACGCAACAGTCGTGGGTGTGGAACGAACAAAGCGAGCCCTCAGCGTATGGCGCCGCCTCACCCTGGACGCTGGCCTGATCATGGCCATACCCGAGAAACGCAGCTTAGGCTCGTGGGGCAAGTGGCTCGGGGTGTGGCTGATCGTCGCCCTGGGCATTGTCGCGGTTCCCCGCGACAAGATCCTCCGCGCTAGCGTCGCAGTGATTGAGGTGCTGGAACGCGGCGCGCCTTTCCATGTCTACCGCTCGTTGTGTGGCCTCCTCGAGCACCTCCGCGCTGTCAATCTTCAAGGGCGCAACGTGATGCACGGCCTGTACCGGCCACACGGCCCCTCCGGGGCCTCCCGGGACGGGCCGAACGGGTGGGTCCAATGCGACGTGCTGATGACCAAGCAGCTGCAGAGGTGGCGGCAGCTTCTCTTCCGCTCGTGCGGGGTAAGCGTGAAGCGAGCTCTGCTTCGAGAAGAGGTGGAGTCGAAGCCGCGGATCTTCATTGACCTCACCTCCGACGCGTGCCTCGCAGACGTGAAGCAAGCCGGCCTCGGGGGGTTTTGCCACGGCCTCTACTGGACCTTCATCGTCCCGGATGAGGACAGGGAGTTCCTCACAATCCCGGTGCTGGAGTTCCTCGCCGTGTGCTTCAATCTACTCAATTTCTTCAGCTACCTCCGTGCCGCATGCGAGAGCGAGGCGGAGACGCGCATCTTGCTGCGTACGGACGCCCTCAGCACCGCCCTCGCCCCCCCAAAGGAATCGGCCAAGAGCGAGCTCATGGTCGAGACCTTCCAGTTTCTCACCGCCACAAAACAGTGGCAGGTCCTTTGCTTCTTCATCCCCATCGCGCACATCTTTGGTGATTGCAATCCCGCAGCTGGCCTTCTTTCCAGGCAACGGCTGGTCGAGTTCTTTCGACTGTGCAGCCAGTTGGGCATTCGTCCTCAACAAATACCCAACTCAGCAGCGGCCCTCGAGCTGTACCTGTCAGTGGTCTCTGCGGCCAAGCGCTCAGCGGGTCCTCGCGTCGGGGGCAACAACGCTCCTGGGCGGCTGCAAGGGCCGTCGGCAGTCTTTCAGGTAGGCGGGTCGCTAGCTCTCGCCTTGAGACGGCGCGCCTCGTCCGCAGGGGCATCCCAAGGCGCCGCCGACTTAGCAAGGCAACGTAACCCATCACGGCCGCCATCCCTTGCACTCGCACTCCGTCGCGGTAGCAGCTCCTCGCGTCCAACTCCCGATGGTGGCTCCCGCTTGCGAAGTCGGCACCGCCCGCGCACGAAAATGCTCACACACCAGGTCCGAACCTCGCCCGGGCAAGGCGCCTAGGCACCAACCTGAGACCCGCTCTCGCGGTCCCGCGCCCGTCGGTGCGAGGGGGTCTGCTAATGCCGCCGCCGTCAGCCGAGCCCCGACAAACCTCAGCGCTAATTGAGGCCAGCCGAGTCTACGCCCACCGATGCATGCTCGGCTTCACAGCCGGCGGGGACGATATGGCCTTCAAAGCCAACGTGCCCAATCTACTCGCTCTCGCAGACGCGGTCGGTGACGCTACAGGTATGGGGATCAATCCAAACACCGCCAAATTCGACGAGCGGGCATGGGCATTTTGGGAACTGGTGTGCAAGAAGCACGACACGTCGCCGCTCCGCACAGAAGAGGACGTGCGCAAGCACCCAGTGCGAAACGCCCACCTGCTCACGTGCCTTGCACTGTATGCGTTCAGCGTGTGCAAGCCCAAAAACGACGACCGGCACTTCATCAAGCCGAGCTCAGCCTTGGCGTACCCCATCGCGATAATACGCATCTTTGCGCGATGGGCGGTGGTCATGCCAGGCTTTAAAGCAATCAAGGCGGCGGCAGATGGGCTCGGTCGACAGTACTTAGCCTTCCACGGGCCCCTTTCACTCGCGCCGCGCCGCGCAGAAAACATGAAGTTCGTCATGGTGGCGGCCGTGAACGCAATCCCGACGGGGCGAGGGTGGGCGCGCACGAGTGGAACTACGATGACCATGACGTCTTCATCTTCCGGTGCCTTAACCTCTTCATGATCGTCACGGCCTTTCGATTGGGGGAAATCGTGGGCAACGGCTCGGCAGAAATCATGTTTATCACGTGGGCGATGCTGGTATGGCGCATCAACGGCGTGATGGTGGCGATTCCAACCGCAGCTCAGCTGCGCGGCATGCGCCCCGGTCGCGACTCCGCGTTGGTATTCCCGCCGCGATCCAAGCCTGACCAACTAGGCATCATTCACTGCCCGTTCCCAGTAACGCTCACCCTGGAGAACACGGCCTTAAACGCAGCCGCAGCTCTGCGCGAGATGGGGCTGCGAATTGGCACCCGCGTCACTGATCGAGACACGACTCCGCTCTTCGGGGACGCATCGGGGCGTCCATACACACACGGCTTCCTCCACAGCATGCTGCGTATGGTCCTTACCTTCCTCTACGGCAGCGCAGTCGCCAAGATCTTCTCATGGCATTCATACCGCTCGGGCCTGGCTACGGCCTTGCACGCAGCCGGCGCCGAGGATTCGATGATCCAACTTATCTGCCGGTGGATGTGCCCCGAGTCGCTGCATGTGTATCGGCGCAAGGGCACTCGTGAACACGAGCGGCTGATCAACCTAGCTTCCGTCCAAAACGTCGACGCTGTGCAAAGCACCAACGTAGTGCGGGTGGTGGGTGATGAGGGCTACGCCGGCTTCTTCGCCGATCTGGCCCGCAACGCCACCCGCCGCACCTTTGAGCAAGCAACCGACAACGCGGCTCAAGCGACTAGACCGGCCGCCGCCGCAACACCGACAGGCCCCGCCGCCACGCCGTCCAAGGCCGCAACCTCGCCCCGAAAGCGCCCCCGTGTGGAGGCACCGCCAGCGCCGCAACGCGCGACCCCTCGCAACACTCCCAGACACGCCAAAGCCCGGTGACTCGGTAGTGGTGCCCCGCGAACTGTGGCCCCCTTACGCCTGCAACGAGCTGGGTGGTGCGGGTTGGGCCGCGACCGTCGTCAAAACCATCGGCTCGGCGGCGACCGTCTCTTTCACAAACGAGCGGACACGCGATGGCCGGCCGTATCGAGACGAATTGCTGCTGCTGCCACAACTCAAGGTCGTCGCGTAGTGGCGCATCACAGCTGCCGCTCGGTCCGACAAGCCAAAATTTATCCCACCCACCCACCCGTTGCACGGCAACAGGGAGGAGCCATTGGCAGCTCGCAACGAGCTGCTGCCGCCCGCAACAGGGACTGATGTGCTTCGTGCGGGCTTGAGCTTATGGCTCTTCTTTATATACAATCCCTACTATACTACTCAGAGGCGAGAAGGTCTACTATATTCCCCAGAGGCGAGAAGGTTGGTTCTCTGCGCAGCGTGATATGCTTTCTCGCGGCGGGAATGTAGCAGGGAGGTTGGGCGGGGGACTGCAGCGGGAGTGCGCCTGAACAGGCCAGTACTCCGGGCCGCCTGGGCGGGGCGCACGCGTCGTCCGCGCTGACTACTGCTCTCGCGCGCTTACGGGGGCAACGCAGACTGCCAACCCACCGCGTGCGCTCGGACGTTGTTGCCCCAAACAATCACGGGCCGCCTTCCGGTGCGTGCGTCCACTTGTTGTTTGGGGAGGTAAGGCAACGCGAACGTAGTTTGCGGGCGCAATTTGTTTGGGGGCAAGGTAACGCAAACTTAGTTTGCGTGCGCACGGTGTGCTGAAACCGTGCCGAATCTTGCCACATCGAGCTGCCTGTTCTCGAAGGCTGCGCATCCTTGCGTGCCGGCGCGCGTGCCTGCTCGCGGCGCGCGTGCCTGCTCGCGCGTGCAACCCTCCCCCTCCCCCTTTCTCTACCTAATATACGTGGTCTTGTACTGTGGGACCCATGTACTTCGTTTCTGAATGTGTGTTGGGACTCATGTACTTCGTTTCTGAGTGTGTGTCCCGCCTCCCACCCCTCTGTACCGCCCGAGACGGATGTGCTTCGTGCGGGCTTGAGCTTATGGCTCTTCTTTATATACAATCCCTACTATACTCCTCAGAGGCGAGAAGGTCTACTATATTCCCCAGAGGCGAGAACGCGTCCTGTAGCAGCGCAGCGCGGCGGTTGCGCGGGTCGGCGAGAGGCGAGG
>CATOSE010000175.1:0-42558 GCA_951812265.1 Taphrorychus bicolor | reverse complement strand
AGATAAGTTTTCAATTTCCAATTAGTAAATATTGCTTTTTTGCATATTTTAAACTAGAGTTTCCTGCGAAAAAGCTAAAAATTTCGTTCACTTACGATATTATGTCATTTGAAGCTTTGTCGACTGAGGACCAAGAGTGGATTCAAAGAGCCTTATTTTAAAACAGTTGCCGTGTATAAAAAAAATATTCCGTAATTCTTCAAAGACTGCTCAGAATTCTTCAAAAACTGGTAGCTCAGTTTAAAGTTATTGCAGCTCTTAAACCGAGAGCAGAATTGCCTGCAATACTAACTCTAATTTCTATTATGGGGTTGATGTATGCTTGGAATTAATTCGAGATACTTTCGTCTCCTTGATTTATTCAGCTCACTAAGTGAGATTAAAATATTACATTTTTAAAAAAAGGTTTTGGGGGCGAAGCAAAATTGTCTGCTTTAAATTATTGAGTTATTTGGGATGTACTTTGGGGTAATCACGATCACCATTATTGCACTTTTCACAAATGAAAAGATATCATAAAATCCAAAAAGGTAAAAAAATGTGGAAAAGTACTATAAAATGCAAAACTTGTGCTACGTATATAGGTATACACAGTTATTCATCATTTCGATTTGGAGTTGATAACTACTGTTAAATCTAGAGATACCAAAGTAAAGAAATAAAATTTTAATACTCAAAAGATTCTCCAGAATTTAAGGAAAAACATATGTTGTGTGGTTATTCAGATACTTATGCTTCTATAATTTCGGAATGAAAGGTAATCTTCATCTTAGTCACGACTTTCCTCAATAATCTCCTCTTTTTCTTTTTTGAGTTCTACGGTCCTCAGATTTGAAGTGCTCTCAGCAAAAAAACTGTTTCGACCTCTCAGCCTACTTTTCCAGGCTCTGCTATTTGTTCTTTCTTTAATACAACTCTTACAGTTGCAGGAGTTTCTTCTTCTATCTTCATCTTATGTTTAGATTTGAGGACTATTTATAGAGGGTCCTTTTATTATTGAGTTTCCTTAGAAATCCTAGCCTAGGCCTAGCTTGCTTTGGAAACTAATTCTTTGGTGTAGTCGTACGACTTTAGTTCTTTCATCCTTTTCTTTTATCATTTCAGAGCAAATTAAATGACGTTTTTAAATGAACACCACCTATTTGTTTCTTCCGGCAAAGTGGTAATTTTCCGGAGTTTTCTCCCCTGACGTCTTCTGGAGTTTTTTTTTTCAAAACAACCGTATCAATTTCTTCTTCCGTCTCTTGTTCTTTTCGAATCTTGATTGTAACAAATTCAGCAGTTTGTTGTTCGGGATTTTCTTTAGGCTTCTTCTTCTTATGACGCCGTCTCCCTCCAAAGGTTAGCGATCTAACTGGCTATCATGGTGCGCGAAACTGCACCCCTGAATATCTCCCAATAGACGTTCGACCAAACCATCTTCTCAGATCCTTGAGCCACGAATTCTGCCGTCTGCCCACAGATCTTTTGCCCTCGATCCTTCCCTCAGTAACAAGGCGGAGTAATTCATATCGCTCTCCTCTCATGATGTGACCGATGTATTGCAGTTTTCTTTCTTTTATTGTTGTCAATAGTTCTTTATTAATGTGAACGTTTGAATAGCAGGTGTAGGACAAGAAGCTACTTCACTTTTTTGAAATTGCCAACGTTTCGACCTTTATTTGAGGTCTTCCTCAGGGCTAAAATACAGTAATTGTATGTACATTGGCGGTAAAAACACTACGTACATTCCTGAGCCACTGATATCTGTCTGTTTCCGCTTAGTTGTTGGGTTCTTCTCAAGCTGTTGTTTGGTCCTGTGGTGTCGTCTAAGTGTACATAAGTCTGTAGTGACGTCTAAGTGTCCGTAGATGTGTAAGTACTGATATGGTACTTTATTTTAATTTTAATGACAAGCTTCTCTGATTGAAAAAGGTAAGCTCGACACATCCTTTCTCATATCTCCACAATATGCACGGATCCTATATAATAGAATAGGAGAATTTCAGTTTACTCATGTATTGTGTTTTAATTTGTGTACTTTTGTTGGTCGTTTATCTTTGTGCCGCCAATGTACATACAATTATTGTATTTTAGCCCTAAGGAAGACCTCAAATAAAGGTCAAAACGTTGGCAATTTCAAAAAAGTGAAGTAGCTTCTTGTCCTACACCTGCTATCCAAACGTTCACATTAATAAATAAAGGACGCTAAGCACCGATGATGATAGTTCTTTATCTGCATTCATCCGCCTGAGTACCTCTTCGTTGGTTATTCGGTCTATCCAGGATACGCGCAGAATACGTCGATGTAATGCGTTGATCCGACGCTCCAGTGCTTCATTAAAGGTCCAGTTTTCACATCCATATAGAAGGACCGGGAAGATATAGCAGCGTAGCATTCGCACACGCAACTGCATACCCAAGTCACGGCAAGCGAAGAAGCTCCTCATTGATGCAAATGAGCGTCTGATCTGTTCGATCCTTGCAAGAATTTCGACTTTAGGCTCATTGGTTTCGTTGACGAGCGCGCCAAGATATTTTAGAGCCGAGACTTGTTGTACAACCGCGTTGTTAATTCTGAGGGTTGCTAGTTTTGGTTTCTTGGAGAATATAACAATCTTGGTCTTGGCAAAGTTCAATTGTAGTCCGTGCTGCATGCTTTGGAGCCCTCTCTCACAATGCTTCACGAAAAATCGCTTCGGAATATATATTGAAAAGAAGGGGCGACAGAACACAATCCTGTCTCACTCCCCTCCGAATCTCCACCTGTTCAGATGTTTCGCCCTCTATTCTGACTTCCGCCTCGTGATTTCAATATAGTTGGGTGATAATGCGTAGGTCTCCCTCGTCAACACTAATGGATTTGAGGATTTCAGCAAGTCTCTGGTGCGAAACGCAGTCGAATGCCTTACGGTAGTCAATAAAATATACGTATATATCTACATTCATGTCCCTGCACCGCTGCGTCAGACCGTTGAGTGTAAAGTGAGCCTCGCGTGTACCCATTCCGCTCCTAAATCCGAACTGCGTGCTACCAGCTTGTCCCTCGCACCTGGTATATATACGTGTGTTGATGATACGGAGGAATACCTTGAGGACATGAGACATCAAACTGATCATGCGGTAGTCATTGCACTGGGAAGCATTCGTTTTTTTGGATATGGTGATGAGCGTCGATTTTAGCCAGTCCACTGGTATACCTCCAGTTTGTTATATAGAGCATGAGTTTGAGCGTTCCGCAATGAGTTCGAGCGTTACCGCGTGCACCTGGTCAGGTCCCACGGCCTTGTCGCTTTTTTGAAGCCTGATAGCGCATATTACTTCCTCTTTCGTAATTCCAGGGCTAGAATCATTAACAGCGTCACCTTTATAAGGTTTTTTGGGTCGAACATCGTTAAAGAGGATCTTCACATATTCCTCCCATCGTTTTCTGGTGCCCAACAACAGTGTGTGCGATATCTGGCTACTGTACTTAATTAGCCTGTGGGTCAACAGAGATTCCCAGGGTGTGGCGCTTGGAGCTTTGAGTAAGAGCTGGGTACCCCCTGAGGACCAGTTACTACAATCTCCCGTCTATGACGCTTGATATGATTACATTACACCCCCTTTAGTACTCTTTAGGTTTACTAACACCTAAATGCCTAATCGACTTCCTCCGGTTTGCCTTCTACTCTTGATCAAAATCGAGCGTTTGAAATTCTGCTATTATGCCATTTTTCCTGATAGCCTCAATTAAGGTGACTTAAAAAGCTCGAATTAAGGTGACTTCTAGCTCTAGTATACCATTGGTTGTTGGGATATCCACCTAGCTAGTTCTTTTTGTCATAAAAGCTTAAGAAGTTTCGATGTGGGTTCTGATATTGTAAAAGTTATATTTCGGGCCAAAACCGTATAAAGGATTAAACAAATCAGGAATCTTTGATCGTTAAAAAACAGTTTGGCAGCAAAAATTGTCTCATTACGAATCAATAGCTAATATAATTGTTCACTTGTTGGAAAAGTTCTATTTTGAGTTAGAATCACCTCAAAAGATTGAAAACTCAATAAAAAATCCAATTTATATCGATAAAAAAAATTTAAAGAACAAAAAGTTGAACGAAGCATGCGAGAGATTAGTAGAAAAATATGACTTGAAAAGAAAAACTTAAAAAAAAAATAACAAAAGCGACAAGAAAGAGAAGAAGAAAATGTAGAAGAGAAAGCCAAAAAACAGTTAATTTTATTTTCGTACTTTGCAACAAATAGAAGAGACAATAATTTTATTAGAAATAGTATATTGTTTCATAAGGAGCGAAAGTGTCACTTTTCTGGTGAGGCTGTGCAGTTTCGCCAACACGGACGAGGCAGGAAAGTCACTTTAGCTCCGAATAAAACATATTATTTTTTCTCCAAACTTTTGAATTATATTGTAATTAGTACTAATAGACATGTAGACAATCTTACCAGCGGCAGGTAAAGATTTACCTGCCGCCCGGCGCCGGCAGGTAAAGTCTTTTCTTGCCGCCCGTCGCCGGCAGGTAAAGTGACAGCCACCAATGTCAAATCCTCTTTCAATCATCGAAAACGTATGGTAATAACCATAGGTCTCATGCATTGCGTTTCGATATTAAATTGCTACTACAATACTTATTTTCATAAAAATATTTGTTACCTTATTGGACTTTTCTGGTAATAATTCTAAAAATGGCTGCTTTGGCTTCATACGGAAGCCAATGCAGCCAATGAACAGTCAGTTAAGTGGTTCATGATATTTTATATTGTTTTTATATGTTTAAATATACTATTTTTGGTTTCAATAAATTAACTATAGGTTATATTCCACGTGTTATAGCGATAGCAAAGCTAAAAATATTGCACATAATTCAAAAGCAAGTGAAAACATTTTATTTAATGTCATTCTATGAGTAAAGTACATCACTGATTGACGTGGCCAAATTACGCGCTTTCAAAAATATCATCAGCTGTGTCTGTGTATATTTAAATATTTGTAATTAGATAAGCTATGTTTCTACGTATATCCTACGTGTTTCAAGAAAACAAGAAGGTCTTTATGAAAACAATAATATTCAATTAAATATCAATTATAATTATATGTGTATGGGACATTTCTCCAATAAGAAAGTAAGCGCGGTTATGCGGAGAAATCTTAAGGTCTTCCGTAACGTGATGGTTAGAGCGACTGACTTTTATCCTGGCGGTCAGGTTTACGAAAAATCATTAATATTTTTGAATAGCTTAATTTCATATTTAATATATATCCAATAAATGTAATAAATTAATTTCGCATATGGCATCGCAATGTTCTTGAGCGACAGTAAAAGACTTTACCTGCCGGCGACGAGCGGAAGGGAAAAACTTTACCTGCCGCCGGGATGACAGTAAGGAAATGAAGTGTTTTACCTTCGTCTGTTGTGTCAAATAAAGTAGCAATTTAATGCCGTTTGGAGAAAAAATGAGTTTCTTTAAAGAAAGTTGTCAAAGAAACTAGTAATAATAAACACATAGGAGGAATAAACTAAAATTCTCACTTGAGAGGAAAAAGCCTCAAACAACGTTTATTTCATACTGTCCGGTATACAGTGTGGTCCAAATTGGTTATGCATGCATGGAGATTTTACTTATCTTAATAGATACGGGATCGGTTAAATGGGGAAAGTTGTAGAGAATGTAATGAGAAAGTAGTACCCGGTTTCCAAATTGGAGTATCTCTTACCGTTTTCTGGAAAATTGAAAAAATGTGCAACACTGCATTTTTAACTTTGCCCCGTAGTTTCTAAACCAAGCCAAAGGTAGTTTTGAAAATAAAACATTATTAAAGTACTTTTTTTGCGTACAATACAATGACGTATTCAAAGAAAATCTATATACTTCTATAAAATCTATAAACTTCGTTAATTCTTATGGACGCCATCTTGTTTTTCGTATCATAGGAAAGGGCTTCAAAATTCCTTTTCAACGATGTATCCGTTGATGCCACTAACATGTTACCAAAGGTGTAAAAAATGGAGTTTCTTTATTTCTTCGCAAAGTAGGCTTTGGAAATTTTCGTTGCAATCACAAAAAGCAAAATATAATGGTTGTGGTAAGTGTCAAAGTTGTTGTGAATACCGTATCTATGTGGACTAGTCATTTACGTGATTTGATATAAGACTACGCCTGCAGCCAGCAACATTTAAGCGGGTCTAGTCTGCAGCACAAACTCGTCGCGCAGAAGTCACTGTAGTACAACAAATCTTATATAGCGGTATACTTACCTGTAAATAGAGACTAGAACAAAGTCAAGTATATCCGAATCATTAAATTCCGAAAAACTCAGAGCGAGTTTAAGTCGCATTAAGGCAATAAAAGTATAACGCTCGTAAATCGTGTTAAAGAAAAAATCTCTTTCAATTTATTCGTTCCTAAAAAAGATTTACTTGTAGGTATTTATTATAACTTTTCTTACCATATCATTAACAAATTGCATATCAACACTTAGTTATTACTAACATCAAACACGTACAACACCAATAAACGATTAAACATAAAAAAGAAAAAGGTTATCTTTCAAAATACTGCCCATTTCTGGCTATACATTTCTGGAAATCGTTTTCGGGTACAACTTCTCTAATTGCAGGAAAATCTCCTGAAAATAAAAATCTTGAGGACGCTACACCTAAACCATCTTGAGGACGCTACACTTAAACCATTCCAGGAAGAATTAAATTTCTTAGCATATCCAAATATCTCTCGCCATTCAGGGATTGTTGATAAAAAAAATGGACCTATTAACGTATTCCCTGAAAAACAAAATAACATCAATGCAAATCTCAACAGCAGTCAATAGGAAAAGAAAGGCCTTGAAAAGACACCTGAAAATAATGCAATTCTAGAACTATTAATACGTAAGTATATACCTACGTCAGAGACAACTTACAGCCCATTGTCCCATTTTCATGCATTTAATTGCCGCTGACAGTCACATCATTGGTCCTGTCCTGTAACTGTATTCCGCCTTTCTTTTCGTCCAAAAAGCAAACTTCTTATACATATCACACTATAACCTTATTATCCTTTTTATTATTCTCAACTTCTTTTTTATTATCCTCAACTATTATGATTGTGAAAGATTCATTTTTAAAATACGTTAATAAAATATAATATTTTTGATAGCGTTGAGTCCCCATTTTTTACCAGATTCTAGGTTAGTAATCAAATCATTATTATTAAAAGTTTGAACTAATGAAGCCATCTGGCAACTATGTGAGCAAAACAGTAAACAATAACCTTAACCTCAAACTAATTATAAATCACTGTCACTGTCAGTCTGTTATACCCATGTTATACCGGGTGAAATATGTCAGATTTCCAACGCCTACTTGACGACAGAAATAAGTGAATGGATTATATAGGTATCTGAAGAAACACAAGCACATTGTTGATGATTTAATGCTGAGGACTCCGTCATTTTTCCCATTAGGAAAAAACTTCTCGAAGGAATTTGAGAAACATCTATTACTCGGATGTAGTAATAATTTTAATAACAAATAATTTGCGATAATAAAGTTTTAAAACTGGTGGCTACATATTTTCAAAAGTTTATTTTGTTACCATAAATAGCGTAACTTTAAATCATTATGCTATAGCTCTCGAATTATGAATTTTGACAGTGACAATAATACAGGCAGTGGCAAATGTCAATAAATCTAATTCCTACGTGGTCAGTTTTTCATTTTTTTTTTAATTTCTAAATTATAAAAACAGTATGAAATAAAATATTGTACGGTACACGTCCATTAGGTGTTGTTACAGTACTCGTCTAACTTTCCAGACTCGGCTCCTGACGTTGCCTTGTCCGTAAAAACCTCGTACTGTAATAAGTCACCTACTGGACTTGTGACGTGCACCTTTACATTTTCTTCTTGGGCTGCAGTTGGTTGTTGGCAAAAGGTTGTTTGGTTAAGTTCCTTACCGGAGAAAACTCAACATGGACAATTCTGTTCATAAAACTTTCTCCTCCAAATCCAGACCTTCGAGTTTCTTGCCTTCGCGTTTCTTTGGTACATTTTATATAAACTCAACAGGTGCAGGTGTCTCAGTGGGTTTAATAAACTCAAATTTGAAACTATTGTCTTATTTTACTTGCGGCTTTTCCTGTTCGACTTCTAGTTTGAGTTTCTGTTTATATTTGCAAATAACTTCCGGTTGCTCCCCATTTTCAGTTTTCTTAGGTTTTCTCAGAACGAGTTTCTCGTCTTCTTGGGCCTCTTCAGGCTCAACTTTATTTTCTTCTTGAAAAAAACTTTAAATTATTCAGGCTCTTTTTCCCATGGTCCATTTGGGTGACTCAAATCAAGTTTCTCAGTTTCCACGTCCTCGCGCCCCGAGGGGGGAGGGGGTTCATTTTAGGACCCAAGTTTTTAGGAAAGAAACGTCCTACCAGGTGGGAACATGACTTCATTATAACGTCAACTTTTGGTGATCATTCGTTAGTCGATGTCACCTGACGAAAAAATGACAAATAAATGACGTCAATTTTTCGACGTGATAATGACGATTCATAGTGACGTCATAATAACGTTATGTTTAGTAGAATAATTTTTGTGTATATATAATGTACCTAGTAAATATACACTTAACATATTTAATAGACTTATATGCAATAAAACAATATATTTGATGACAATATCATAAAATAAAATTTTTAGCTTCTTTACCAAAAAACTCTAATATAAATATACAAAATATTGATAAAATTATTCTTTTTGTATATTAAAAATTGGGATGTAACCGCTTCACGTCACTAAACATCTAAACTCACGATTAAAGTAAAAATTTTTAAATATTATGTTATTTTTAGACCAAATTTTCTTCTTACTAAGTCAATATTTAAAAACTTCGTGTGACGGTTTAGATTAAACTTTTGCGTTACTAAAGTTAAAACTTCATTTTACTTTCGGATAAAAATTTCTTGTTACTACGTAAACATTTTTTAACTTTATGTTATGTTTAGAGTTACATTTGGACGAAAAACTTCTGCAACCAAAGTCAAAAATTTTAAATTTTGTTTTTATTTTAGATCAACGTAATTCTTGTTACCAAGCCAAAATTTAAAAAAATCGTGTTTCGTTCGGACTACAATTTTGTGTTACTACAATCGAAATTTTTAAATTTTGTGTTACGTTTAGTCCACAATTTCTTGTTACTAAGTCAAAATTAAATAATTTTAATATTTCAAGTCACACTTATGAGAAATTTTGTAACTTCTAGACCAAATTTTCGTGTAACGTTTATATTAAATTTCCCCGTTACTAAAGTAAAAATTTGTAAATTTTGTGTTACATTTAGACCACAATTTCTTATTACCAAGTCAAAAATTAAACAATTTTGTGTTACGTTAGATCAACATTTTAAATCAACATTTTAAGATTTTGTGGTACTTCCAGACCATTTTCGTGTTGCACTTAAGCAAAAATTTCATCTTACCAAAGTCGAAACTTAAAGATTTTATGTCACTTTCGGAACAAAATTTATTTTACTAAACAACTTTTTTATAATATTTGTATCACGTTTAGACTACAATTTCGTGTTTCTACAGCCATAATTTAAAAATTTTGCGTTATTCACTCTTAGACCAAAATTTCGTGTTATTAAGTCATAATTTGAAAACCTTAGAACAAAATTTTTCGTTGCCAAGTCAAAATTAAAAAAATTAGTCATACGTTTGGACTAACATTTTAAGTAAAAATTATATTTTTCGTTACTTTTAGACCAAAATTTCTGGTTGCTAAGCAAAGAGTTTTAAATTTCGTGTTACGCTTTAGACTAAATTTTTGACTTACTAAAGTCAAAACTTAAAAATTAGATGCTACTTCCGGATCAAAATTTTTTGTTATTAAGTCAAATTTCTTTTATTTTGTGTTACGTTTAGACTACAATTTCGTGTTCCTACAGTCAAAATTCAAATACTTTGTGATACGTTTAGAATCACCTTAGTAACAAGAAAAATTTCCTGTTACAAGAGCAAAATTTTTAAACCTTCTACAACTCTTATATATTTTACTCTATAAACTTTTGCGTTACTAAAGTTAAAACTTCATTTTACATTCGGATCAAAATTTCTTGTTACTACGTAAACATTTTTTAACTTTATGTTATGTTTAGAGTTACATTTGGACGAAAAACTTCTGCAACCAAAGTCAAAAATTTTAAATTTTGTATTTATTTTAGATCAACGTAATTCTTGTTACCAAGCCAAAATTTAAAAAAATCGTGTTTCGTTCGGACTACAATTTTGTGTTACTAAAATCGAAATTTTTAAATTTTGTGTTACTTTTAGTCCACAATTTCTTGTTACTAAGTCAAAATTAAATAATTTTAATATTTCAAGTCACACTTATGAGAAATTTTGTAACTTCTAGACCAAATTTTCGTGTAACGTTTATATTAAATTTCCCCGTTACTAAAGTCAAAATTTGTAAATTTTGTGTTACATTTAGACCACAATTTCTTATACCAAGTCAAAAATTAAACAATTTTGTGTTACGTTAGATCTACATTTTAAGTCAAAATTTTAAGATTTTGTGGTACTTCCAGACCAAACTTTCGTGTTGCACTTAAGCAAAAATTTCATGTTACCAAAGTCGAAACTTAAAGATTTTATGTCACTTTCGAAACAAAATTTCTTTTACTAAACAATTTTTTTATACATTTGTAATACGTTTAGACTACAATTTCGTGTTTCTCCAGTCATAATTTAAAAATTTTGCGTTATTTACTCTTAGACCAAAATTTCGTGTTAAATCATAATTTGAAAACCTTAGAACAAAATTTTTCGTTGCCAAGTTAAAATTAAAAATATTAGTCATACGTTTGGACTAACATTTTAAGTATAAATTATATTTTTCGTTACTTTTAGACCAAAATTTCTGGTTGCTAAGCAAAGAGTTTTAAATTTCGTGTTACGCTTTAGACTAAATTTTTGACTTACTAAAGTCAAAACCTCAAAAATTAAACAATTTTAGATCAACATTTTAAGTCAAAATTTTAAGATTTTGTGGTACTTCCAGACCAAACTTTCGTGTTGGACTTAAGCAAAAATTTCATGTTACCAAAGTCGAAACTTAAAGATTTTATGTCACTTTCGGAACAAAATTTCTTTTACTAAACAATTTTTTTATACATTTGTAATTCGTTTAGACTACAATTTCGTGTTTCTACAGTCATAATTTAAAAATTTTGCGTTATTCACTTTTAGACCAAAATTTCGTGCTATTAAGTCATAATTTGAAAACCTTAGAACAAAAATTTTCGTTGCCAAGTCAAAATTAAAAAAATTAGTCATACGTTTGGACTAACACAGTAAAAATTATATTTTTCGTTACTTTTAAACAAAAATTTCTGGTTGCTAAGCAAAGAGTTTTAAATTTCGTGTTACGCTTTAGACTAAATTTTTGACTTACTAAAGTCAAAACTTAAAAATTAGATGCTACTTCCGGATCAAAATTTTTTGTTATTAAGTCAATTTTTTTTTATTTTGTGTTACGTTTAGACTACAATTTCGTGTTCCTACAGTCAAAATTCAAATACTTTGTGATACGTTTAGAATCACCTTAGTAACAAGAAAAATTTCCTGTTACAAGAGCAAAATTTTTAAACCTTCTACAACTCTTATATATTTTACTCTATAAACTTTTGCGTTACTAAAGTTAAAACTTCATTTTACATTCGGATCAAAATTTCTTGTTACTACGTAAACATTTTTTAACTTTATGTTATGTTTAGAGTTACATTTGGACGAAAAACTTCTGCAACCAAAGTCAAAAATTTTAAATTTTGTATTTATTTTAGATCAACGTAATTCTTGTTACCAAGCCAAAATTTAAAAAAATCGTGTTTCGTTCGGACTACAATTTTGTGTTACTACAATCGAAATTTTTAAATTTTGTGTTACTTTTAGTCCACAATTTCTTGTTACTAAGTCAAAATTAAATAATTTTAATATTTCAAGTCACACTTATGAGAAATTTTGTAACTTCTAGACCAAATTTTCGTGTAACGTTTATATTAAATTTCCCCGTTACTAAAGTAAAAATTTGTAAATTTTGTGTTAAATTTAGACCACAATTTCTTATTACCAAGTCAAAAATTAAACAATTTTGTGTTACATTAGATCAACATTTTAAATCAACATTTTAAGATTTTGTGGTACTTCCAGACCATTTTCGTGTTGCACTTAAGCAAAAATTTCATGTTACCAAAGTCGAAACTTAAAGATTTTATGTCACTTTCGGAACAAAGTTTCTTTTACTAAACAATTTTTTTATAATATTTGTAATACGTTTAGACTACAATTTCGTGTTTCTACAGCCATAATTTAAAAATTTTGCGTTATTCACTCTTAGACCAAAATTTCGTGTTAAGTCATAATTTGAAAACCTTAGAACAAAATTTTTCGTTGCCAAGTCAAAATTAAAAAAATTAGTCATACGTTTAGACTAACATTTTAAGTAAAAATTATATTTTTCGTTACTTTTAGACCAAAATTTCTGGTTGCTAAGCAAAGAGTTTTAAATTTCGTGTTACGCTATAGACTAAATTTTTGACTTACTAAAGTCAAAACCTCAAAAATTAAACAATTTTAGATCAACATTTTAAGTCAAAATTTTTAAATCTTAACAAAATGTCTTGTTAGGAGATCAAAATTTAAAAAAACTCGTGTTATGTATAGACCAACAATACAAATCAATATTTTGAGATTTTGTGTTACTTTCAGACCAAAATTCCTCATTTCCAAGTTAGAAGAGAATTTCTAAATTCCGTTGTACCCTTTAGACTAAATTTTTGTCTCACTAAAGTCAAAACTTAAAATTTTGATGCTACCTTCGGATCAAAATTTCTTGTTACTAAGTAAATTTTTTTTTATTTTGTGTTACGTTTAGGCTACAATTTCGAGTTCCTACAGACAAAATTAAAAAATTATGTGTTACGTTTAGAGTAAAATTTCCTGTTACTAAGGTCAAATTTTTTTAATTTTCTGTTACTTTTAGACCAAAATTTCTTGTTACGAGATCAAAATTAAAAAAATTCATGTTATGTTTAGACCAACAATTCAAGTCAAAATTTTGAGATTTGGTGTTACTTTCAGACTAAAATTTCTCATTGCTAAGTAGAAATTTTTAAATTCCGTTTTACCCTTTAGACTAAATTTTCGTCTTACTAAAGTTGAAACTTAAAAATTAGATGCTTCTTCCGGATCAAAATTTCTTGTTACTAAGTAATTTTTTTTTTATTTTGTGTTACGTTTAGACTACAATTTCGTGTTCCTACAAACAAAATTCAAAAATTATGTGTTACGTTTAGATTAAAATTTCCTGTTACTAAGGTCAAATTTTTTAAATTTTCTGTTACTTTTAGACCAAAATGTCTTGTTACGCGATCAAAATTTAAAAAAATTCATGTTATGTTTAGACCAACAATTCAAGTCAAAATTTTGAGATTTGGTGTTACTTTCAGACCAAAATTTCTCATTGCTAAGTAGAAATTTTTTAATTCCGTTTTACCCTTTAGACTAAATTTTCGTCTTACTAAAGGGGAAACTTAAAAATATAATGTTACCTATGGATCAAAATTACTTGTTACTAAGTAAAAATGCCTTAATTATGAGATACGTTTAGACTAAAATTTCTTGTGGCTACAGTCAAAATTTAAAGTTTTTGAATTACGTTTGAATTAAAATTTCCTGTTACTAATGTCCAAATTTTTTGTTACTGTTAGACCAAAATTTTTTGTTATCAAGTTAAACATAAAAAAATTTCGTGTTACGCTTTAGATAAAATTCTTGTATTAAGTATCTACTATTTAAGTTTAAAAATTTAAATAGTATAAAAAGTTAAAATTTAAAAATTTGAGATTACTATCGAATCAAAATTTCTTGTCGGTAAGTAAAAATTTCTTTTTTCTGTTACGTTTAGACTACAATTTCGAGTTACTACATTCAAAGTTAAAACAATTTGTTTTACTTTCAGACCAAAATTGGGTTATTACGTCAAAATTTAAAATTTTGTTTAAAATTTAAAAAATTTCGTGTTTTTTTTAGGCTAAAATTTTCTGTTACTAGAGACAATTTTTTTAAAATTTGTGTTACTTTTAGAGCTTATTATTTCTTGTTACCAAGTCAAAGTCAAAAAGGTAGTCAGAAAACTTGGATTCGAGAAGTTTTTTAACTCTTTGACGTAGCCAAAAATACATAACTCCGAAAAGAAACTAGAATAACCTAGACTAACGTCAGTTTCATGTCGCAAAGTGACGTGATTTTGACGTCACAAAGTAACGTCGTTTGAGGTTGCAAAATAACGTCATCGGTCTGTGACTTCATTATGACGTTATTTCGACGTCATCTCAAGACGTCATTGGTCACAAATGCTTACCAAAAAAATAAGTCAAAATGACATCACCTTCCCGCCGGTATTTTGACCCCACCAATATGCCGTTAAAATCTTTGTACTGAATTTTGAATCACCTTGTATAAGCGTTACATTAGTTTTTAACATTTTTAATGTCAAATTCGGAAACTATCGGCCTCTAACCTGAACCATGCAATTTTCCTTAAGTGGGTGGCGATCGACGATGGATGTATGTGATATGATAACACTACAAATTTGCACAGCCCGATCGACCTGATAAACACTGCCAAATGATAATCAGTAGTTTGGACAAGTCCAACGACTCTAATTAATTATCTGCAAAGTTAAGATAAAGATAAAATACAAGTGCAATCGTTTAACGACAGGAATCTCATCCAACTCACCCACACCCAGCCAACTGCCGCTCTCTGACGGTCATCGAGCGCACCATCACACCTGTTTTACCTGTGCAGGTGAGAGTAGGGGTTGTCTATGGATTACGTCATGTGACCGGCGATCTTTTTAGTGGTAAACGAACGCAGCCCGCGCCTGGCCATTTAAACAAGACATTTTTTCGGTCATCCGGAGCTCGAAACATACAAAATCACCATAAATTAACCTTTAATACCCCAAAACAGCCACCGTTTAAGTGATGATCAATTAAAATAATGAGCAATTAAGGTACAGAGAGATAAAGCCGTGTACACGTAGATACGTCAGTGTGTGGCGAAATTGCGAGGTGGGAGCGTCAAACGCGAGCTGAAACAATGCAGTCGTTACGAATGGGACTATGATAGTCTCCGAACACGGTTTTTTGGTGCGGATAAAAGTGAATAGGTGACTGCACTTTAATGCAGATTTGAAACGATTTATGTAACCAAAGGAAGGAAATCTTGTTAGGTATGTAAGTCCTGAGAAATTGTCAGTAGGTACCTGGTACCTCTTAGTGTGTGGGTCGAGGGTCACCAACGGTTCTTTTCCAAAAAGTCGCAAATCATCCTTGTTTATCTAAGAAAATCTTTTGAAAACATTGTTCTATTGCGACAATCTGCAAATGTAACCTTAAAAAAACTATAGTTTTATTGAATGAGAGGACAATTATTACTACCTACTTCACAGAATCAAGATATGACTCATTTGATTACTCGTAAATGGCAACTATATTAATCATAACATAAAACATTCTTTTGCAGGGGTGTCTTCCGTAACTGTGATAACTAAAACGTCCAAACATGCATAAACAATTCTTTCGGACGTTCGGCCCTTTGCTGATTCTCATTTATTCATCGACAAAGAGCATCAAATGCCAAGACGACAACGGTTCCCCAGATTCTGTGCTTAGTGAACAAAACCAACCCCCAAACAGTGACATTTCAAGTGTAACAGAGTACCCCGGCGGTAGCATAGTGAACAGACAAGTGTTCCAGAAAAACCAAAGCCCCTATTGGCTGAGGACTGATCTCATAGTGGAACGGAACGCAGAACTAGTGATCGAACCTGGGGTAATTGTGAAGTTTGACCCCCAAGTGGGAATAACTGTCCGGGGTGTACTTAGTGCTGAGGTGAGTAAAAACTATCCATTATTATGTAAGGAAAAACTATCCATTATTAAGTAGGTAACTAGGACCACCTGAATTTCGTATCAATGTAGGCCGTGTAAATATCGAATAATCGTTTTATCAATAATGCTACGCGTTCCGCAACTAGCTAAATAAACAAACACCCATTGAATCGTGTATGGTAAACATAATTTATAGTACCAAGGATAATGCTGATCAACAGGTTGATTTGGGCCTTTTGTGTCAGGGTGGCGGCCGTCCTTGACTTCTCGTCGGAACAAAGGGCCGTACCTGAGGTACCTTTCGCGCTTAATTTCTTTGTTCTTGCGGTTGCGTCTGGAAGATTTCATGGATAATAAAAAAGAGTTTATTTTATAGGGTACAACGTGCACATATTTAAGCATGGAATACATTCATTATTTATAAAATTTAAAAATCAAAAAACCATTTGAAAATGTTTAAGTGATTATCTCTATATGCAAAATTCTTAAATCCCTCTCTTCTTAAAATTCATAATAATGAATCCAATAAGCACTTATATAGAAGTAATGTTAAAGTAGTTGATTCGACCACTGTATAAGGAATAATACGTTATATTAATTACATTACAATATAATGTATTATTCCTTATACTGTGATTCAACGTTGAACGTTAATTTTCAAATAATTTGATTTTTAATTATTATATACATTACACGATCTCAACGATGAAAAAACGGTTATTGTATCTATTCAAACAATATTAACAAATTATGTTCTAAACTCTAAAAATTACGTTGACTTTATGTCGATTTTGGGTTTGATTATTAGCACAGTTGAAATTGTCCTTGAAAAACGATGATTTAGGGTGACTTTTACAACTATCAGTAAAACTTCAGTTTGAAGATAAAACACCAGTAATGACGTAGATTATATTATTGGCAACAATGCAGTCTACGTCATTACTGGTGTTTTATCTTCAAACTGAAGTTTTACTGATAGCTGTAAAAGTCACCCTTACCTAACCAAATATATACTAGATACTTACCTAAAGGAAAAAGTGCATATTATATATTAGTCAGGGATCGTTAATATTCTATGATTTGTTTCCAGCTGTACAACTATGTAGAGTATCATTTTTGGTCCTTTTTGTTTGATTAACTAGTGTGTTCTTTATATATGTTCCAACCTTGAAAACGACGTGAATTATTTGTCGAAACGTTGTCGTCGTTGGCCGTTTTTCGAGTTACAAGGGTGTTTCATTGTCCTAAACCTGCTAACAAACTGCTAAACCTATACTACTACCTTGACTACTACTAACTAAATAAAGTGGTTAAGGACGCGAACCGTCATCACCATACTATATAACGTTAAAAAAACGTTGTTTGATATTAGTTACTTAGTATACTTCTAATTGATTATGGTTAGAAGAGTGTTTTAAGTTGATGTTGCTTTATTTATTAGCATCGTTAAAATCAACGTTAAAGAAGAGTGAGTTCCATATCAACATTTAACCATAAAACATAAATTAAAAAGGCGATATTAAAATAATACGTTGAATTACGTAGAGTTTTGCGTGTTTATCTAGAAATATTTTCAATTCTAAAATTATTTAATCCGAACATTATATCTCAACTTTATACGTACTGAGAGTCTATAATTTAATTCCGGTTTCTAAGCACCAGGAAGTTGAAGTGAGAAAATCTCTTTATAAGCAGAAGTTGAGAAATTAAAGTTACATTTACTCTCTTCAACCTGCAAACAGTTTAATCCGAATTAGTCAAGAAATTTATTGTGTTACCACGTTGCCGTTCAATACCGATTTTTAAGTCCAGAATTTTATTACGAATGCACAAAAATTACGAATGCTGTCCGCTAAAAAGATGTACTTTTTTAGTTCAAATTAAATAACTCAGATTTAATTAAGGTTTGTTTACCCAAAATGGTTTAATCCGAACAAAATATCTCAGCTTTATACCTACTGGGAGTCTCTAAAAGAAAATGACGTTGAGGTGAGAGATTCTCTATTAAAAGCATTGAGAAGTGAATATTACATTTAAATTTTTCAACTTGCAATTGATTTAGTCCTAATTCGGATTAAATAAATTGCATTAATTATCCTACCACATTGCCATTCAATACCGATTTTTAACTCCAGAATTATATCTCAGCTTTATACCTACTGGGAGTTTCTAATTTATTTCAGATTAGGATGGAAAAGCAAGTTGAGGTGAGAGATTATCTATAAAAAAATGTTGAGAAGGGAAAGTTACAAGTTACATTTGACTAACTACAAACCTGAAATTGATTTAATCCGAACTAATCACGAAAATTAATTATCCTACCACGTTGCAGTTCAATACCAATTTCTAAGACCAAAATTTTAAGACATTATTGGGTTAAGCTACTGTTCAATTTTAGTTTTAACCAGGTTTAATCCTAACCCTAAAAAGATACACTTCTTAGTTCAAATTAAATAACTCAGATTCAGTTTGTATTTGCTTATTGACTAATATTTCTAATCCTAAAATGGTTTAATCTGAACAAGATATTTCAGCGTTATACCTACTAGGAGTCTAATTTATTTCAGATTATGATGGAAAATGACGTTGAGGTGAGATATTCTCTATAAAAACATGTTGAGAAGTGAATGTTACATTGAAATTTTTCAACCTGCAATTGATTTAATCCGAACTAGTCACGAAAATTAATTATCCTACCACGTTGCTGTTCAATACCGATTTTTAAGTCCAAAATTTTATATATAAGATAAATTATTGAAACCCGTATCCCGTAACAATATGTACATATAGTTTCAATCAAAACAGAAAATCTATTAGAAACTTTTAAAAATAATTTAAACACCAGGTACCTTTTTCCAAAATCTATCGTTTCCCAGCTATATTCCTATTAAATTGTTAATTAAATAAACTGTACAATTAAATAAACTACTGTGTATAACCATTGAAAAGAGTACACACGTAGTACCAACATAGAAGGAGACGTCAAAAAAATAAAAAAGTTTTCTTATCTATACTATTATCGAGTTCGCTTTCGATACCTATCGATTTACATATTTATCGTTTACAAAATTGATTTTTGTTTGGTGAAATTAAATAGTGCACTTTTAGAAGTGAAGATTGAGTTTCTATTTAGTTTCGGTGCTTAAAACCCTCGAATAATTATTGAAAAAATTCAATAAAAACTCCACAAAACATTTTAAGATACTATTTCAGCGGTGTGAAGAAAGAAAGAAAATCATTTGTATACTTCGTGCAAATATTTATTAAAGTCTTTTAGCCTTTATTACAACTCACTAAAAGGATTGTTAAAAAGATTTGAAAGAAGAATCATTTTCTTCTTTCTCAACGTAAACACGGCAGTACTATTTATTTTATAAAAAAGTCTTGAATTACAAGCTTTCCAAACTTAAATAATAAATTTGGTATTTTAACATTTTATCGACTTATTTTTTAAGTACTAAAACACTCTCGAGAAAGAAAGTCGAGTGCATCGATCTATATAGAAATTAATGTAGGTCACCGATTATGCAAACCGCAATGACCATCAAAATGCACGTACAAGTACGCAAGGCAAAATGCAATAGTTGACATTTAAAAGAAATTATGGGAAGGCAGAAAGATGTGAAAGTCCCGGTATTAACATTAAGATTATCGATATTTAAGTGAATAGTTTCATGTCGCACAAAAGGCATTGTGGTGTTACCAATTACTACTATACAACGATCATTGAAGACTAATTATAATTACGTTTTAAGCTTGCAGAGAGTTAATGATCGAGTCATACTAACCTATTTTTTGTGCATGAATTGTATGTATGTACATAAATATACAAATTTTTGCTAATTCTAACAACGCCAACTAATAAGCTGTGAGGGTTTTCGAATTTCCTATAAATGGCAATAATAAATTTAAAAAAAAATGGCCATGATCAGTCAATGACCATCAGAGCAAGTCGCCAAGGCAGAAAGGAAGTACAAATCGAATGAAACAACCTAAAGGCATTTGATAACTACCTGCGCTGTTTAATATTCAAGTCAACAAGTCTTACAAGTGTGCAGGTTTATATGGAGAAGTCATATAAAAGAATAATATTATATTACGGCAGGATATTGGACTTAATTTTTATTGACGTGTCGAGTCGGCTTTCCAAAAGAAGCCACTAATAACCTGAACTAACATGAAGCAGTAATTAACCTCACGATGTATTTATTAGTGAATCATTTGATACCACCATGATGCATCAGCTTCTGGTCAGAAAACTATCGTAATATTATTTCCCATAGTTTAAGAACATTTTTTTTAAAGCTTAATCAATGCAGCGTTACGAAAAAAAATTATAAATTATGAGAATTATGAACAATACAATTTTCACAATAGACTGTGGTGGCCCTGTAACCCAGCTAGGGTTCTCATAGGAAACAATGAAGTTCTAGTTTTGTCAGGCGAGACGCCTTCTACTATTGCATCGGTTTTGCTGCAAATAAAATTATGCATCTGGAACTCTTTAAATAATGTTTTTAAACAAAAGTCCTATATCTATTGGATCTATCTTTCGGAATATTCAGAATCATCATCAAGAAAAAACGCTCGTTTTCTGAATGACAGAATACCCTATCAACCACTTCCAAGTCAAAATATCCTTCTGAGTTTCTACACAAGTAGGTATTCACAACAGGTTTTCGATTGGACTTATCATGCTTTAAGACCAACTATAGCAGCCTCAATTGTATCAAATCAGAATAAAAAATTTCGTCTATGAAACGAGAATTAACTATGGTAGTAAGTGACTTAAGAGCTGAAGATATTGACTCCAAAATTCGAAGTTGCGCCAAAATGACAGGAGGCCTCTTCAGACTAGCTAATGGAGTTACAGGGAATGGTGTGACATTGACAACTGATGGGGGATAGTGAGCACCATCTTCTACAAGCTTGTTTGGCTGTTTTTGAGCCTCTATGTCCACACCAGCAGCCCGTGAAATGGTTTAATGAAATAAAAGTTTTGTATTGAACTCCTTATTATAGAAGGTAAGATCAAAGGACGAAGAGGCTCGGGTAGAAGAAAGATATCCTGGGTAAAAAACTTAAGGCAATGGTATGGAGTGAGCACTATCACATTGTTCCGCCGAGCTGTAGACAAGGTTCAGATAGCGCTGATGATTACCAACGTCCGAAGAGAACAGGGCACCTAAAGAAGAAGTGAACTCCTGCTGGTTTCGTGGACAATGTACATTCAAATAAATACCTTGACACAACCTACAAAGAGATAAAAAATAGACGAGACCCCCGAGGTTACCACCGAGCAGCTCAACGGAGAAGTAGATAAGACGCCCGAAAAGGAAGCGCCCAGCTAGAAAATCGAGGAAACAACGGAAAAGAAAAAGAAATGGTCTTTCAGGTCGATTTCGTTTTCCAAAAAGAACAAATCGAAGCCATCCAAAGAGAGCAACCACGAGAATTATCTTGATAATTCTTTAACTTCGGTTTTTCCAACATTTCCAATAATTATCTTGATAATTAAGAAATAAGAGAGATTCATTTTTAAGGAGTTTAGAGAAATTTTTTTTTTATATGTATGACATTTTTAGCATTTTCTTCCAAAAGACGTTAAGAAAAATCGTATTTTTATAATTATTAAACCTGGAAGGTAACTATACAGAGAGAGACTCGAGATATGTAAAAAAAATTGTTTCCCTCTAGAAAAAGTAAAGGAAAAAATGTAATTTAATAATTATTAAATTTGGATCCATATACATACAGTCTAAAAAATAAGAGATATTGATTTATGTGAGGAAATTAAAAATTTCGAGAGAAAATGTTTTAAGAACTGATAGGTACTGTCTGCTTGCGGAACTCAAAAAAAATCTCTATCTGTAGTTATTAAGCTTGTAGCCACACATACATATAATCTCAAGAAAAAGAAAAGAGAAGGAGAGATTAATTTATTATAAAAGAGATTAAAGATTTAGACAGTAGCTTCTCATGAATTCAAAGGTACTGCCTTCCTGGAGAAATCAAGAAAAAAATATCTACCTGTAGTTATTAAGCTCTCATTTCATAAGAAGTTTTCTTCAAATTATTTAATTTCATCTCATAAATCAATATCTTTTATATATTACGTAACTTGAGTATTTCTCTATGTGGGTCCAAGTTTAATAATTATTAAACTACATTGTTTCTTTTACTACAGGAAGATCATAAGAATGTCACATACAATTATATATAAGAAGCTTCTCTTTAAATTTTGAATATCTTGTTATGTATGAATCTCCTATTTTGTTATGATTTTGTTGAGTCTGTATGTTTGGTTATCAACTTAATACATACAAAAATTTTTCTTTAACTTTTCGTGGAAGCAAGTACTCCTAATTCATAATGAGCTTCTCTCTTATTCTTGAATGTCTCTTATAAATATATCTCTCTTTCTCAAGCTTAAAGCTACAAGCTTAATAACTCCAGGCAGAGATTTTTTTCTTTAGTTCTCCTAGAAGTTTCCCTTCAATTAATAAAAAGTTCCCCTTGAATCATTAGTTTTATCACATATATCAGAAACTGTAAAAAACTCAGTTTTTTATTATAATCTTTGAAGCTTAGCAATTGTCACTATAACGGTCAATATATCGTCGTCATGTTTGTTTTTCTACAAACGTCAAATAATGACGCATTTTACGCCTTCATTAGACAAACGAAAACCTAACCGTTTTTGAGGATCAGAATGTGAGTTTATTTTTCCGCGCGTTGCCCAGGACAGCAAGCAAAAATAGTTATTTTCCTAACTAGTGAGGAAAAACACTTTCCGCACGAGTTAGGAACAATATTTTTTCTACCAGCCAATTCATTGTAACAAAGACAAGGAATAAACATACAATACATAAACAACTTTATCTTTGTCAACAGTATGACAGCTGAATTAATCGACAATCAATTGGTTGTTATGACAAAAACTTGGTGTGATTGTTGGTGTGACGTAATGTTTCAGGCATGAACTGGTGACATTGGAATAAAAAGTACGTATATTATGGGTATATTTTGTATCAAAAATCAATAAAGGCAAGCATAATAGTTCCTTAAAACAGATAAAAATGTTTGGCAAGGCTGTAAGGCAGATGCACCTATCTAGATAGACAGACTATAAAGTCTAAATTATATTATAAATCAGTCATTCTTTAAATATTTACTTTCCCGCACGCCAGGTTTACTTTCACGCACGCCGTGCGGGAAAGTGAAGCTTTCAAAAACAAAATGCGTGCGGGAAAGTGATATATTATTTAAGATTTAAGAACGCTAGTAGAAAATAGTAGATTATGTCACTAGGA
This sequence comes from Taphrorychus bicolor, assembly GCA_951812265.1. NCBI lineage: Eukaryota > Metazoa > Arthropoda > Insecta > Coleoptera > Curculionidae > Taphrorychus > Taphrorychus bicolor. The sequence goes on along the minus strand of CATOSE010000175.1, from coordinate 19,321 downwards.
GTAAAAGTGGGTCTTTTCGTGCTGAGCCCAGAGATTGACGGCCGAAGCGAAGCTGAGGCCTGCAACTGGGCGAAGCACAAAAAGACCTCTTACTCCGAGTAACATATACTATTTTTTTTCAAGCATGCAGGAAAGTATATTTCAGAGTGATTCAGTTTTGCAACTTTCTCTCATACTCTTTACGCGGGTCTAGGTACTTACCCAATTAGTCGTGTATATAAATAGAATGTGTTAGATTGGTGGTTTTCAATATTCAATGGTTTTAATGGTATTAAATCATAACCAATGGTTTAGGAGGTTTAGGTAAATTATGGTAAACTAGAAATTTGTAGTATTATTATTAATACTAATATTTTAATAAAAATGACATGGACAGATAAATATGATGACGCGCATGACAACCAACGACATTTAACAGAATTCCAGAACCTATGCGATTTCGACTAAAACCGGTTTCGGGTGGTGCTCTCGAGCGCTCTGAGAGTATTCCTATCCTTTGTTTTTTCAACAAGAATGTAAAGATGGCAATAAGATGGTTTATATATGCGCCACCATGACAGTAGCGGTGACGTTTGACTTTACTTTTACTGCCTAGGACTTTTTTGCTACTTTTTTGGTCTCAGGATTAGAAAGCCCACTTTAGGAGTGCGTATGGAGAAAACAAATGACGTACTTTTAGTCCGCTTGAAAAAAATAAACTAGTGTGGAAAGTGATACTTTCCCGCACGCTGTCTGCTGATGCCCGAACAAGTGAAGCTTTCAAAAACAAAATGCGTGCGGGAAAGTGATATATTATTAAAGATTTAAGAACGCTAGTAGAAAATAGTTATTTTCCTAACTAGTGCGGGAAAGACACTTTCCGCACGAGTTAGGAACAATATTTTTTCTACCAGCCAATTCATTGTAACAAAGACAGGGAATAAACATACAATTCACAAACAACTTTATCTTTGTCAATAGTATGACAGCTGAATTAATCAACAATCAATTGGTTGTTATGACAAAAACGTGGTGTGATTGTTGGTGTGACGTTGGTCGACCTATCTAGATAGACAGACTATAAAGTCTAAATTATATTATAAATCTATAATTCTTTAAATATTTACTTTCCCGCACGCCAAGTTTACTTTCACGCACGCCTGGCGGGAAAGTGAAGCTTTCAAAAACAAAATGCGTGCGGGAAAGTGATATATTAAGAACGCTCGTAGAAATAGTTATTTATGTATTAAGAGCGAAAAGTACAACTTTTTTGCTCGGAGAGTGAAGTTTGCCGCTCGACGAGAAGCGGAGAGCGGCAATCACCCGAGAGCAAAAAAGTTACTTTTTGCTCGTAATGCATACAACGTTTTTTCTGCAAACGATCAATTTCAAATAATGTGAATCACAACTGAAGACACAATCTGAAAATTTAAATCAAAGTGACAATGACGTTTTTAATAATTGGTTGAGTGGTGGTAGTTGCCATTGACAGCAAGCGAAAAAATCTTTTTCGCTTGCTGTCCTGGGCAACGCGCGGAAAAGTAAACTCACATTCTGATCCTCAAAAAAGGCTAGGTTTTCGTTTGTCAAATGAAAGCGTAAAATGCGTCATTATTTGACGTTTGTAGAAAAAAGATTTTTTCGCTTGCTGTCAATGCAACTACCACCACTCAACCAATTATTAAAAACGTCATTGTCACTGTGATTTAAATTTTCAGATTGTGTTTTCAGTTATGCTCAGTTGTGATTCACATTATTTGAAATTGATCGTTTGCAGAAAAAACGTTGTACTTATGCATTACGAGCAAAAAGTAACTTTTTTGCTCTCGAGTGATTGCCGCTCTCCGCTTCGCGTCGAGCGGTAGTTGTACTTTTCGCTCTTAATACATAAATAACTATTGTCAATTCCAAACATTTTTTTTTTCAATGTTTAAAACAAAAAAGAAGCAGTTTTTTGCTCACAACTAAACAAAAATATAGAACATATGTCATCAACTGTTTGGAACAGGGCCCTATATATACTAACGTGAATCTAGCGTCCCCGGCGCCAGCGCTCCCCAGCGTCGGCCCCATAAAAATACCTGCATTGTTGCCAAGTTGTTAACTTTTATTAGTATAAGTGGCCTATGGTCAAATTTAAAAAATATGTATATTGTGACTCGTCTAAGGTTCGAGGGTTCATCCAGCACATATACGTACTATTTAAAATAGCATATTACGGGCAAGTTCCCCCACCCTCGAAAATATATAATTCCCTATTTAAGCAAAACCCGGCTTTGTGACACATCCAAATTAAGACTGTTGATAGAACATAAGGTTCTAAATAGAATTCTGAGGTCCAGTTTGCTCAAAATTATAGACGAAGGCTCAATCCACCCCCGCCCTCGAAAACATATGATTCCCTTTTTAAGCAAAACCCGGCTTTGTGACACATCCAAATTAAGAGCGTTGGTAGATAATAGGGTTCTAAATAAAATTCTGAGGTCCAGTTTGCTCAAAAATATAGACGAAGGCTGAATCCACCCCCACCCTCGAAAACATATAAATCCCTATTTAAGCAAAACCCGACTTTGTGACACATCCAAATTAAGAGCGTTGGTAGATAATAGGGTTCTAAATAGAATTCTGAGGTCCAGTTTGCTCAAAAATATAGACGAAGGCTCAATCCACCCCCACCCTCCGAAATATATAATTCCCTATTTAAGCAAAACCCGGCTTTGTGACACATCCAAATTAAGAGCATTTGTAGATAATAGGGTTCTAAATAGAATTCTGAGGTCCAGTTTGCTCAAAAATATAGACGAAGGCTCAATCCACCCCCACCCTCCGAAATATATAATTCCCTATTTAAGCAAAACCCGGCTTTGTGACACATCCAAATTAAGAGCGTTGGTAGATAATAGGGTAGTAAATAGAATTCTGAGGTCCAGTTTGCTCAAAAATATAGACGAAGGCTCAATCCACCCCCGCCCTCGAAAACATATGATTCCCATTTTAAGCAAAACCCGGCTTTGTGACACATCCAAATTAAGAGCGTTGGTAGATAATAGGGTTCTAAATAAAATTCTGAGGTCCAGTTTGCTCAAAAATATAGACGAAGGCTGAATCCACCCCCACCCTCGAAAACATATAAATCCCTATTTAAGCAAAACCCGACTTTGTGACACATCCAAATTAAGAGCGTTGGTAGATAATAGGGTTCTAAATAGAATTCTGAGGTCCAGTTTGCTCAAAAATATAGACGAAGGCTCAATCCACCCCCGCCCTCGAAAACATATGATTCCCTTTTTAAGCAAAACCCGGCTTTGTGACACATCCAAATTAAGAGCGTTGGTAGATAATAGGGTTCTAAATAAAATTCTGAGGTCCAGTTTGCTCAAAAATATAGACGAAGGCTGAATCCACCCCCACCCTCGAAAACATATAAATCCCTATTTAAGCAAAACCCGACTTTGTGACACATCCAAATTAAGAGCGTTGGTAGATAATAGGGTTCTAAATAGAATTCTGAGGTCCAGTTTGCTCAAAAATATAGACGAAGGCTCAATCCACCCCCACCCTCCGAAATATATAATTCCCTATTTAAGCAAAACCCGGCTTTGTGACACATCCAAATTAAGAGCATTTGTAGATAATAGGGTTCTAAATAGAATTCTGAGGTCCAGTTTGCTCAAAAATATAGACGAAGGCTCAATCCACCCCCACCCTCCGAAATATATAATTCCCTATTTAAGCAAAACCCGGCTTTGTGACACATCCAAATTAAGAGCGTTGGTAGATAATAGGGTAGTAAATAGAATTCTGAGGTCCAGTTTGCTCAAAAATATAGACGAAGGCTCAATCCACCCCCGCCCTCGAAAACATATGATTCCCATTTTAAGCAAAACCCGGCTTTGTGACACATCCAAATTAAGACTGTTGGTCGAACATAAGGTTCTAAATAGAATTTTGAGGTCCAGTTTGCTCAAAATTATAGACGAAGGCTCAATCCACCCCCACCCTCCGAAAAATATAATTCCCTATTTAAGCAAAACCCGGCTTTGTGACACATCCAAATTAAGAGCGTTGGTAGATAATAGGGTTCTAAATAAAATTCTGAGGTCCAATTTGCTCAAAAATATAGACGAAGGCTGAATCCACCCCCACCCTCGAAAACATATAATTCCCTATTTAAGCAAAACCCGGCTTTGTGACACATCCAAATTAAGAGCGTTGGTAGATAATAGGGTTCTAAATAGAATTCTGAGGTCCAGTTTGCTCAAAAATATAGACGAAGGCTCAATCCACCCCCACCCTCCGAAATATATAATTCCCTATTTAAGCAAAACCCGGCTTTGTGACACATCCAAATTAAGAGCATTGGTAGATAATAGGGTTCTAAATAGAATTCTGATGTCCAGTTTGCTCAAAAATATAGACGAAGGCTCAATCCACCCCCACCCTCGAAAACATATAATTCCCTATTTAAGCAAAACCCGGCTTTGTGACACATCCAAATTAAGAGCGTTGGTAGATAATAGGGTTCTAAATAGAATTCTGAGGTGCAGTTTGCTCAAAAATATAGACGAAGGCTCAATCCACCCCCGCCCTCGAAAACATATGATTCCCATTTTAAGCAAAACCCGGCTTTGTGACACATCCAAATTAAGACTGTTGGTCGAACATAAGGTTCTAAATAGAATTTTGAGGTCCAGTTTGCTCAAAATTATAGACGAAGGCTCAATCCACCCCCACCCTCCGAAAAATATAATTCCCTATTTAAGCAAAACCCGGCTTTGTGACACATCCAAATTAAGACTGTTGGTCGAACATAAGGTTCTAAATAGAATTTTGAGGTCCAGTTTGCTCAAAATTATAGACGAAGGCTCAATCCACCCCCACCCTCCGAAATATATAATTCCCTATTTAAGCAAAACCCGGCTTTGTGACACATCCAAATTAAGAGCATTGGTAGATAATAGGGTTCTAAATAGAATTCTGAGGTCCAGTTTGCTCAAAAATATAGACGAAGGCTCAATCCACCCCCACCCTCCGAAATATATAATTCCCTATTTAAGCAAAACCCGGCTTTGTGACACATCCAAATTAAGAGCATTGGTAGATAATAGGGTTCTAAATAGAATTCTGAGGTCCAGTTTGCTCAAAAATATAGACGAAGGCTCAATCCACCCCCACCCTCCGAAATATATAATTCCCTATTTAAGCAAAACCCGGCTTTGTGACACATCCAAATTAAGAGCATTGGTAGATAATAGGGTTCTAAATAGAATTCTGATGTCCAGTTTGCTCAAAAATATAGACGAAGGCTCAATCCACCCCCACCCTCGAAAACATATAATTCCCTATTTAAGCAAAACCCGGCTTTGTGACACATCCAAATTAAGAGCGTTGGTAGATAATAGGGTTCTAAATAGAATTCTGAGGTGCAGTTTGCTCAAAAATATAGACGAAGGCTCAATCCACCCCCGCCCTCGAAAACATATGATTCCCATTTTAAGCAAAACCCGGCTTTGTGACACATCCAAATTAAGAGCGTTGGTAGATAATAGGGTTCTAAATAGAATTCTGAGGTGCAGTTTGCTCAAAAATATAGACGAAGGCTCAATCCACCCCCGCCCTCGAAAACATATGATTCCCTTTTTAAGCAAAACCCGGCTTTGTGACACATCCAAATTAAGAGCGTTGGTAGATAATAGGGTTCTAAATAGAATTCTGAGGTCCAGTTTGCTCAAAAATATAGACGAAGGCTCAATCCACCCCCACCCTCCGAAATATATAATTCCCTATTTAAGCAAAACCCGGCTTTGTGACACATCCAAATTAAGAGCATTTGTAGATAATAGGGTTCTAAATAGAATTCTGAGGTCCAGTTTGCTCAAAAATATAGACGAAGGCTCAATCCACCCCCACCCTCCGAAATATATAATTCCCTATTTAAGCAAAACCCGGCTTTGTGACACATCCAAATTAAGAGCGTTGGTAGATAATAGGGTAGTAAATAGAATTCTGAGGTCCAGTTTGCTCAAAAATATAGACGAAGGCTCAATCCACCCCCGCCCTCGAAAACATATGATTCCCATTTTAAGCAAAACCCGGCTTTGTGACACATCCAAATTAAGACTGTTGGTCGAACATAAGGTTCTAAATAGAATTTTGAGGTCCAGTTTGCTCAAAATTATAGACGAAGGCTCAATCCACCCCCACCCTCCGAAATATATAATTCCCTATTTAAGCAAAACCCGGCTTTGTGACACATCCAAATTAAGAGCATTGGTAGATAATAGGGTTCTAAATAGAATTCTGAGGTCCAGTTTGCTCAAAAATATAGACGAAGGCTCAATCCACCCCCACCCTCCGAAATATATAATTCCCTATTTAAGCAAAACCCGGCTTTGTGACACATCCAAATTAAGAGCATTGGTAGATAATAGGGTTCTAAATAGAATTCTGAGGTCCAGTTTGCTCAAAAATATAGACGAAGGCTCAATCCACCCCCACCCTCCGAAATATATAATTCCCTATTTAAGCAAAACCCGGCTTTGTGACACATCCAAATTAAGAATGTTGGTAGAACTACGTATTCTAAATAGAATTCTGAGGTCCAGTTTGCTCAAAAATATAGACGAAGGCTCAAACCACCCCCATCCTCCGAAATATATATTTCCCTATTTAAGCAAAATCCGGCTATGTGACACAGTAGGTTATCTCCCTATATTGGTAAGCCCTGGTCAATGTCAAATTTGCATATACATTTTACGATGAATGAATTATACGAATAAAGACGGAATTATTAGGTATGTTCTAAAGCACAAGGAAATAACCGTTCCAAAACAATTCCAGAATCCCTTTGCTTCTAAGTAAAGTACTTCAATTTGGGAGAATTGTTCCGGAATGATTAACCCTGGCGGATTAGAACAACTCTATTAGTGACAGAGCTGTATTTACAGTCTGTTGCTGTATTTACGTACAGCGACAGACTGTATATGCTTTCACTGCCAGTCTAATTTAGGTTTTAAAGTGTTTTCCGGGCGTTGAAGCCGTGCTCCGTGGTACTTTTTCCTGCCTAGGAATTCCTATATAGGCAGGAAGAAGTTCTATTGGACCACGGCTTCAAAGTCCGGAAAGTACTGTACTTGTTTTTTGATGCACATATTTTGATTTTTTGTATTTTTGTGTGTGACAAAAAAAAAAGATATTAAAGTATGACCTAGTATTTATTAATTAAATTTGTATATACATATAATTCTTTAATGCACTAGGCTAATTACTACATTAATTTATTATTATTATTATTAAAACTAAAAACGTCAAAAGATAAGAGGATCCAACTATGGCGTCGTCGTCAAGCTCGGTCGTCAAACTGACCCGTTCTTCGTTGGTTTCAGATGTTAACTGCAACTTTCCGGGCCTCTATCGCTTCAGATTTGTGACAAACAATTTAATGGCCTACGCTCCAGATGTCCTATATATGCAATGCGTTTATTTAGATGGCAAAAACGAAGTCAACTTCGATATTATATCGGATATTATGCACAATCGGTAAATTATTTATCGATTGATAATTCTGCAAAATTTCGAGCGCGTAAAATATGCAGCACGTGGGAAATACGTAAGAACCCAACTTGCAGTTAGCTTCCTTTTTGGGACCTAAATAAATGCAATGCATAGGACTTCTAGAGCGTAAGCTTTAATATTCCTTGTTTGAGGGTGGTATGTGTTCCAACACAGAGTCAAGCCAATTCCAGACCGTCAGAAATCTGATCATGAAACGGTGATGCTATCATGCGAATATTTTCGGTTGTTTTCTGACCGTTCCAGACGGACTTTACTCTGTGTTGAAATAGGCCAGGCCTACTATATTCCCTGAAAAAAAAAAACTGGCTCTATAATGAGCGTCTTAGAAACAGGTCTGATGGAGATGGAGATGGCCCTAGTTTGGCTTTGAACTCGAAATTTAGCTAATTCTTGTATTTTTACTCGAGATTTAACAAAATTCCGAATTTAAACTCGAAAATTAATGCACTGCTAAGACATATTACAACATAATAACTATAAGATGGTTCAGTTTCCATGGCGGAATTTTCGTGAACTGATATGGTATTTTTTTTTTCAAGCGTCACCGACTCAAAGTATTTTGTTTGTTTTTTCAATACGCGTATTTAAAGTGGGCTTTCTAATTCTGAGACGAAAAAGTAGCAAAAAAGCCCCAAGCAGTAAAAGTAATATTTAACTCCTAAATGTTTGAGGCAGAAAGTTCATTTTTTACTTCTTACTCTTGCGTTAAGCCTCACCCACCTTTTTGCATGGGCTATCCGTTCGTTGTTGGAAAAAGAATTTCACACTACTCACAGTAAAATTACAGTGAATAAAAACTTGCCCTAGAAAGGGCTCGGACGAATCGACCTAGCTGACGTTTCGGCAACTTTTCTGTTGCCTTCTTCAGAACTATCTAAAAACAAAACTCTAGAATAATGTAATTCAAAAATTATGCCTATTATTTTTTGTAAATTACGAATAATTTTTGTAAATTGTTATTCGCAATAATTTTTTTGCGAGTAGTGCGAAATTCTTTTTCCAAAAACGAACGAATCTCCCAAAAAAGTGGATGAGGCTTAACCCAAAAGGAAGTAGTAAAATAAAAAAAAAGTAATCTCAAAAGTCACCGCTACTGTCACTGTCATGGTGGAGCATTTGAGAGGTTACTACAAGAGGTAGCACTTTTTTTAAATTGACGAGCAGTTCGAGCTTCATCAGTCTATAAAAATCCCGAAAAAGAAACCGTTACCACCCAAAAGAGGCACCATCTTAGCTTTTACGTTGTCATTTTATTAACAATCAATATTTGCAAATTGCTCATCAATATAGCAAATATCGCTACAAAGGAGCCCACGCAGAAAATTTCTACTTGCTAAGTTTCTCGGATACATGGCTTGCATAAGAGTCATTTTCTTTTTCGATTTACTTTCTAGTTTTAGTTTACGTAATTAAGTTTATAAACGTGACATAAGGGGCACTCCCCTAGATCCATTTTACAGCAGCCTACATCGAAATACCGCTTGCATTTAATGCATTGAATTGCCTGATCAACATTGTTTATGTTTTGTCCACATTTTAAACACTTTGTTTTCATATCTTGGGATGCATTTATTAGTAACTTTTTAAAGTTACACCGCTCTTCGTCTGGCGAAAAGCTTTGGGAAATGTTCATATTTGAGAGGATACATTTAATAAAATGTAGAACGTAGATACCGCAATTATGAGAATCCGTTTGAATTTGATGTTCAATTTTTTTTATATGCATTTTTCGCAAGTCTATAGCAGAACTAGTCTTTGAAATAAACTGTTTAAATAATATTAACATTTTACTTGATTTTTCAATACTTGATCCGAAAGGATCTATGAAACAAAATGTACTATTTATGCAGTCGGCGACTACCAAAGTAAAATGATTTTTATATAAAATCGGAATGATATTTATCTTTTTGGTTGTGTCGCAGAAGAAAGCGTCCATAAAAAATTCTGATGTTAATGAAGTTGGTTCAAAAAATATTAGATGAGTTTGAAATATTGACCAAAGTTTTATGTCATCGTTGGGGTAATAATTGTTTAATACTTTTGCGCATATGAAAAAAACCATATTTGAAAGCCATTCATTTGGATTTAACGTAGTATAGTCCTCAATTGTTAAAGAAAAAGTGTTATTATATCGTCCGATGACGTACTGACCTAACATTGTATTATTGACGTAATAATCTGAATTTTCTATTAACCCATTTTCTAAAACGTGAAATGATTGTTTATTTTGGATGAAATATGATTTAACATTAAAATTACTTGTACATAGAACACAAATGTAAACAAACTTTGAAGATTCGATTCCCGATATTTGTTTTAAATTTTCATCGCATTGAAAGTGGATCCACCTATTGCAAATATCGCACCTTACCCAATTTTTTATTGTTTTGTCTTCAAACTGTTTGCAATAAGGGCAAAAATCCAAAACATGCGATGAAAATTCCAATAGTAATGTTTGTAATTCTTTACCAAAATCTTCGATATTGATATTTCTTAGATAATCAGATAAATAAGAATCTTTGGATTCTGTTAATTGATTTAAAAAATTGAGGATCAATAACGAGCCGTCGTAAGGTAAACTGACTTTTTGAAATGTCAAGGTTTGGACCTTCCATCCGATTTCATCGATATTTTTATGCCCAGCGAACAAACATTTCGATTCATTATACTTCTGAAGTAAAATTAAGAAATTGAGGAGAATGTCGTTGTTTTGGTCATTATAATTCCCGTAGGGATCAAGAATAGTTAATATTTTATTATCTAGATTCACTCTAAGTAAAATCCATTTCTCTTCTTGGTGGAAAAGGGGGATAAAAATAACTTTTTTGAAAGGTAGCGTTTTTCCAAAATATAAATCTTTTTGAAATTCATATAAAGATGATTTTGCCTCCCATATTTCAACTTTTGCTGAATTAATGCTATTCTTCTTTTTGAAAATTGCAGAAAGTATGTTAAATATTTTCATAGGTATAACTGAAACTTTATTTTGTCCTGCCAAAAGATTAAATTCCTCGGAAGTAATAAAACGATCGCCTTTATAAAATTTATAATAGCCAATGAAATATATTGCATTATGAAGTTCGTGGTAGTACTCTATGGAATTCACCAAGTGGTTTTCCAGAAATGATAATACCGGGTTATTTAAATTGGAATTTAGTTTAGAAACTGAGTAACATGATGATTTTTGCAAATGCTTCAAATACTTTCCAGTAAAATATGAGAATTTGGGTTTTTGTTTTCGATCCCACTCTTCAACGCAATCTATTTCGGTTGGAAATGCTTCCAATTGTTCCTCCTTCTCATTTTTTGAATCTGTAATCGGCTCTAATCTGTTTTTTGGAATATCAAATTCTATTTCATGAAATACTTTCATGACATGTTTTCTTACTTTTTTTATAAATGCAGTCGATCTAATTTTTTTTTCGTTTTTTAATAAATTATGCTTTAGGAATCCAAACCATCGTTCAACAAGGGCATTGCTCACTCGCTTTCCTGTTACGATCGAGGACCACAAAGGGTAAAACGCCATATACCTTTCTAGCAAGGTTTTTAAAAAGTCTTCGTTATAGTACTTATTTGGCACACCTGTGTGTATTAAGGGCTCTTGAAGTTTACATTTTTCATATATTTCTTTGAAATAGACATAAAAACTAGAAGATTTCCTAAGTTTCTTTCTGCAAAATTCGTCTTCTTTGTGGCAGCTGTTGCCGTTCGCGGCCGTCATATTCAGTATCTTCTCTTCAGTTCGGTCAACATTAAATGATTGGATACCCCGTATGGCTTCTTCCAGTAAAGACGTCTCATATTTTGATGATAAAATAATGCAAGCAAACGTAAACCAAGTAGTGGCCTCATCAAATGTTTTTACTCCGAATCCTACCGCTACTAAAGATATTGTCATATCTATTACATGCTTATTTTGGTCCAAATATTTCTGTTCTTTAATCAAACAGACAATATTTTTTATAAAATGTGCGCAACATAAGGATATTATAACACAATTGCGGGGAAGCTTTCTTTTATTTTGAGCCACTTCAAAACACATATTGATATAGTCTACTAATTCCATACTATTAAATGCTCTTGAAGCGGCATATAATGTAGCCAGGCTAAAATCTGAAACAAAGATGTCAAAATGTGGCAAGCATTTATTTTTTTTGCAATATTTGATATAACGTACCAAAAAGTCCGTGATTGTAGAAGTGTCATGTTCTGATGACACCATTTCCAAAACAGGACAAAAGCTTGATTCATGTAAGCTGACCACCCCGCAATAATAAAGTATTTTTTTCTTGTCGGTCTCCCTTATAATTGCTCCAGTGGCGTCAAAATAAAGTATCCTATCTTTAGATTTATTTGAAATTTTTATTTGTTCTAAGCTGAATATTTTTATGTTTAGAGGAATCGAAACTTGTTGAATAAAGTTTCCATGATCCCGCATGTATAAAACAATATCGAGAATGTAGTCTTTATGTCTAGATGACATATTTCTAGCTTCCGAACGAATTTTTCTGAGAGTTGGTTCCATTTTAATGTTTTGTAAGTTTCCTCTTTTTATTTGGTCTTTATCGGCCATCGCTATTGATTTTTGCCTATATTCAGATGCAGACATATGTTTCATCTTAGCTCTAAGCACGAATCTCTCTCCATATTTTACCTGGTCAGTTACCTTATAGGGATGGCAGAAGTTCAGTGACGTGCTGAATACTTGTACAGTCATTTTGGAGGAATGGTTTGTTTCGATTACTATTTTAAAATTTTTGCATTTTCGCTTATTATTTCTACAATAAGCAAGAACCGTGATGCTTGTATTATTTCTATATTTCACCCTGTAAAATGCAAGATTGCAACTATTGTTTACGTAAGCATTAATTAAACTTCTTATCAAATTAGGATATTCGCTAGATATCAATTTTCCGTTTTTAGAAATACGCATCCATTGCTTTTTGGTGATAAAAAATGTGCCTTCCAAAATGCGACATTGTGTGTAGTTTGTTCGTTCTATATCAATATGGGAAGCTGGGTGGTTATTACGACTTCCTAGCGGGAGAACTATACCCTTGTTCCTGTTGTTACTCAAAGAAAGTGTTCTGCTCGCTACGATTTGGCTCGTGTCTGAACTGTCTGTTAAGTTGCTTTCATTTTCATTATTTATTAGTTCTACAGAGGATTCATCGGTCAATTGAGAATTTAAGTTATGTTCATCTAGGTCACTGTTCGATGCAATATATGTCTCTTTACTGGGAGTTTTACTCCCAGTGTAATTTAAATCAAATTCTGATTTAGTAGTCACATCTATATTTTCCATCGACATTGAAAATGTTCTGATATCATTAAGTTCTAGAGGAGTAAAGTTCATACGTGTAAAGTTCAACGGTGTAAAGTTCTGATCATCAGTACAATATTCATCAGTTAACTTCACACAAGTTTGTACCGTGTCATTCATATCAATGTTGGAAACAAAATTGATGTTGGGGTTCTTTAAATTGATACTGTCACTTACAAAGGGAGAAGTTTTATTTGAATTCTCACTTTTGGGTTCGTGATTTTGACAAAGTTCCGAATTTGCATTTTCAATGTTCGCTAGAGAAACAAACCTGTGAATCGGCTCATTTTCTTCTAATAATTGTACTTCATTTTCTGAATTATTACGAGATAAACAATGCCCGTATTTTTCCCTAAGGTGTTTTAAAAGAGCCCGATCCTTCTCCATAGCAGAAAGATTACTAAACACCGTGTTTTCAGATTGTTCTGAATTAAAGTAACTCTTTATGTTTCCAGTATTCCTTTTGATCACGCAGAAAATCCATTTCTTTTTTTTCAATCTAACTTTTGGATCTACAATATCTTTCACTAACTCATTATAAAATGTATGGTTATAAGAAATACTTAACAATTGGTCATAATTAATATCTCCTAAAACCAACTTGATCTTACATGCAATGTTGGACAGTTTGCGATCCATGTTTACTTGGCCACAAAATAGTAATTTTATTTACCTAACACTGAAATTTCTTAAATAGTTATCAAAGCGATATGATAATCAAACTAAAATATGTCAATTTAAAAACTTACTTTGTAAAATTAAAGAACCATCCAAAAAAAAATTAACTCAAACAAAATCAAGTAAAAAGAGTAATGAAAGTCAAAAACGAAGTAAATACAAGGAATTCCAAAGAAACAAGCTAATTTACAATCGAATGCAAGTATAGAGAGTAAGAAAAAGAGGGAATATCATCGAATTAAGAATTTCACCATCCACTAAGACAAATGCCGTCAGCCACCACCTACTCCTATCTCCTATTACAACAATACGGTTCGTGCCAAAGCGCCAAAGCCAAAACCCAAAACCGACGATCGTCGCTATGCGCTCTTCAAGCCAAGTCGCTGCCCTGAGGTAAACCTCTCACGATTTTCGTGGTCGAAGTTAGGCCGTCAGGCGGCCGCTGCCTTGCTTTGCAAAATTTGTTGATTGCCGCTTTGCAGAAATGGATGTCAAATATACAAGTTACAGGATACGAAACCTACCAGGCATATCGCGACTGAGAAAGAAGAAAGAACAAATGTACGGCGCGACGCATTAGTTAGTCCACTTTGCGTAAGACACAACAGACAAGAGTCTAGTCAGTGCAGTGGTGAATAAGTGATTATTCCTAACAGCTTTTTTTCATTCTTATTTTCTTTGGTGCTATATTTCGTCTATTGAGTTTAGAAATAAACTGCTCAACACCTCAACTTAAAGTTAGGCACAAGCAATTTTTCGTGTCATTTTCAATCAGCTGTAACTTTTTAAGTAATAAATTGTTATAACTACATTTTGCATGGTCAAAAAACCTCATTTCCTCTAGATTAAAGAAGCGGGTAATTTTTTGAAAAAAAAAACGACTTTATCTTTATAATATAGGGTGTGAAACAAAGTGGTACAAAAATTGCAAAATTTTGATGTTCTGCCATTTCGCAATAAACTTTTTTTTCTTTATGGTTTTCAGGTAAGGAGTCAACATCCATATCTCGAGACCTTTTCGCCAGATTTTTTAATAAAGCACTCTGAATTTTTATACAGAGCGAAACGTAAAATGTGTGAAATTCGCGTCGTAATTCGCGGACAAGTTGACGGATTATTATTATTCTTTGGATCGACAGTATTATCTGAAAATTATTTCTCACCAAGAGAATTTTCCAAAAGTGGTGACTGAATTGCAGGTTCGGACTTGACAAAATAAGTATACGGGCGACTGATAATGGGTGGTTGAAAATTAAATCTCATATTCTTTGGTCGATTTTAAGGGGGTCTGTCATACAATTGTGTTACCTATCAAGCTTCGTTAAAAAGTTACAGGATGTTTAAGTTAGAATCTCAAAATGCATATGTAGGTATTGATTATTCCGAAAGCGTAAGGTATATTTTATTAAAATTTTGCACGTTTTGACTGATATGGAAAGCGCACATTTTGCAATAAAAAATTATTTTTATTTTCGTCAGTGGCGCGCTTAACAGCACGTCAACATATATTATTCGAAAAGAAAGATGGACGTCAGTGGTTTATCGAAAAACTAAATTTAGTTTTTGAATAAAGAATTCTATTTAGAACGCGATGTTCTATCAACACCCTTAATTTGGATGTGCCACAAAGCCGGGTTTTGCTTAAATAGGGAATTATAGGTTTTCGAGGGTGGGGGTGGATTCAGCCCTCGTCTATATTTTTGAGCAAACTGGACCTCAGAATTCTATTTATTACCCTATTATCTACCAATGCCCTTAATTTGGATGTGTCACAAAGCCGGGTTTTGCTTAAATAGGGAATTATATATTTCGGAGGGTGGGGGTGGATTGAGCCTTCCTCTATATTCTTGAGCAAACTGGACCTCAGAATTCTATTTAAAACCGTATTATCTACCAACGCTCTTAATTTGGATGCGTCACAAAGCCGGGTTTTGCTTAAATAGGGAATTATATGTTTTCGAGGGTGGGGGTGGATTCAGCCTTCGTCTATACTTTTGAGCAAACTGGATCTCAGAATTCTATTTAGAACCCTATTATCTACCAATGCTCTTAATTTGGATGTGTCACAAAGCCGGGTTTTGCTTAAATAGGGATTTATATGTTTTCGAGGGTGGGGGTGGATTCAGCCTTCGTCTATATTTTTGAGCAAACTGGACCTCAGAATTTTATTTAGAACCCTATTATCTACCAACGCTCTTAATTTGGATGTGTCACAAAGCCGGGTTTTGCTTAAAAAGGGAATCATATGTTTTCGAGGGCGGGGGTGGATTGAGCCTTCCTCTATATTCTTGAGCAAACTGGACCTCAGAATTCTATTTAAAACCGTATTATCTACCAACGCTCTTAATTTGGATGCGTCACAAAGCCGGGTTTTGCTTAAATAGGGAATTATATGTTTTCGAGGGTGGGGGTGGATTCAGCCTTCGTCTATACTTTTGAGCAAACTGGATCTCAGAATTCTATTTAGAACCCTATTATCTACCCATGCTCTTAATTTGGATGTGTCACAAAGCCGGGTTTTGCTTAAATAGGGAATTATATGTTTTCGAGGGTGGGGGTGGATTGAGCCTTCGTCTATAATTTTGAGCAAACTGGACCTCAGAATTCTATTTAGAACCTTATGTTCTACCAACAGTTTTAATTTGGATGCGTCACAAAGCCGGGTTTTGCTTAAATAGGAAATTATATGTTTTCGAGGGTGGGGGTGGATTCAGCCTTCGTCTATATTTTTGAGCAAACTGCACCTCAGAATTCTATTTAGAACCTTATGTTCGACCAACAGTCTTAATTTGGATGTGTCACAAAGCCGGGTTTTGCTTAAAATGGGAATCATATGTTTTCGAGGGCGGGGGTGGATTGAGCCTTCGTCTATATTTTTGAGCAAACTGGACCTCAGAATTCTATTTACTACCCTATTATCTACCAACGCTCTTAATTTGGATGTGTCACAAAGCCGGGTTTTGCTTAAATAGGGAATTATATATTTCGGAGGGTGGGGGTGGATTGAGCCTTCGTCTATATTTTTGAGCAAACTGGACCTCAGAATTCTATTTAGAACCCTATTATCTACAAATGCTCTTAATTTGGATGTGTCACAAAGCCGGGTTTTGCTTAAATAGGGAATTATATATTTCGGAGGGTGGGGGTGGATTGAGCCTTCGTCTATATTTTTGAGCAAACTGGACCTCAGAATTCTATTTAGAACCCTATTATCTACAAATGCTCTTAATTTGGATGTGTCACAAAGCCGGGTTTTGCTTAAATAGGGAATTATATATTTCGGAGGGTGGGGGTGGATTGAGCCTTCGTCTATATTTTTGAGCAAACTGGACCTCAGAATTCTATTTAGAACCCTATTATCTACCAACGCTCTTAATTTGGATGTGTCACAAAGTCGGGTTTTGCTTAAATAGGGATTTATATGTTTTCGAGGGTGGGGGTGGATTCAGCCTTCGTCTATATTTTTGAGCAAACTGGACCTCAGAATTTTATTTAGAACCCTATTATCTACCAACGCTCTTAATTTGGATGTGTCACAAAGCCGGGTTTTGCTTAAAAAGGGAATCATATGTTTTCGAGGGCGGGGGTGGATTGAGCCTTCGTCTATAATTTTGAGCAAACTGGACCTCAGAATTCTATTTAGAACCTTATGTTCTATCAACAGTCTTAATTTGGATGTGTCACAAAGCCGGGTTTTGCTTAAATAGGGAATTATATATTTCGGAGGGTGGGGGTGGATTGAGCCTTCGTCTATATTTTTTAGCAAACTGGACCTCAGAATTCTATTTAGAACCCTATTATCTACCAACGCTCTTAATTTGGATGTGTCACAAAGTCGGGTTTTGCTTAAATAGGGATTTATATGTTTTCGAGGGTGGGGGTGGATTCAGCCTTCGTCTATATTTTTGAGCAAACTGGACCTCAGAATTTTATTTAGAACCCTATTATCTACCAACGCTCTTAATTTGGATGTGTCACAAAGCCGGGTTTTGCTTAAAAAGGGAATCATATGTTTTCGAGGGCGGGGGTGGATTGAGCCTTCGTCTATAATTTTGAGCAAACTGGACCTCAGAATTCTATTTAGAACCTTATGTTCTATCAACAGTCTTAATTTGGATGTGTCACAAAGCCGGGTTTTGCTTAAATAGGGAATTATATATTTCGGAGGGTGGGGGTGGATTGAGCCTTCGTCTATATTTTTGAGCAAACTGGACCTCAGAATTCTATTTAGAACCCTATTATCTACCAACGCTCTTAATTTGGATGTGTCACAAAGTCGGGTTTTGCTTAAATAGGGATTTATATGTTTTCGAGGGTGGGGGTGGATTCAGCCTTCGTCTATATTTTTGAGCAAACTGGACCTCAGAATTTTATTTAGAACCCTATTATCTACCAACGCTCTTAATTTGGATGTGTCACAAAGCCGGGTTTTGCTTAAAAAGGGAATCATATGTTTTCGAGGGCGGGGGTGGATTGAGCCTTCGTCTATAATTTTGAGCAAACTGGACCTCAGAATTCTATTTAGAACCTTATGTTCTATCAACAGTCTTAATTTGGATGTGTCACAAAGCCGGGTTTTGCTTAAATAGGGAATTATATATTTTCGAGGGTGGGGGAACTTGCCCGTAATATGCTATTTTAAATAGTACGTATATGTGCTGGATGAACCCTCGAACCTTAGACGAGTCACAATATACATATTTTTTAAATTTGACCATAGGCCACTTATACTAATAAAAGTTAACAACTTGGCAACAATGCAGGTATTTTTATGGGGCCGACGCTGGGGAGCGCTGGCGCCGGGGACGCTAGATTCACGTTAGTTGGTCTTAATTTAGTGAACAAGGCCATGACCAAAATAATATTTAGAAACAGGCACGGTTGCGCCATCTAATGAGCAATAGTCATAGTTTAATTTTATATACAAGGAACCTATCTTATGAGACCTGAATTTCACACTATAGCTAAGAGGTGACAGTATCAGTTCTAATGTATTTTTTAAATTGGGTTCTTCAGGCCTCGGTTGCGCCATCTAATGAGCAATAGTCATAGTTTAATTTTATAAACAAGGAACCTATCTTATGAGACCTGAATTTCACGCTATAGCTAAGAGGTGACAGTATCAGTTCTAATGTATTTTTTTAAATTGGGTTCTTCAGGCTAATAGTATTTCAATATTTTTTTAAAAAAGTATAAATAGAGACATGGTAATTAGTTTATATTTAGTGTGATGGAATCAGTCAAAGGTGAAGGGCTAGTAAATGATTTGATCGATAACTTACCCTTTGAGCTACATATTCCTACATATCAGTTTGCGGGGCCTGGCACAAAGTTAGAGAAACGCCTTGCAAGGGGTGATTTAGGTATTAATAAGTTGGATAGTTATTGTCGTGATCACGACATAGCCTACCACCAGAACAAAAGCCTAACAGAACGCCATAAAGCAGATAAAATACTTGAAGAAAAAGCTTGGGAAAGGGTCAAATCTACGGACGCTAAGCTTGGAGAAAAGGCAGCCGCGTGGCTGGTTACCACGGCAATGAAGGCAAAACGAAAACTTGGAATGGGTTTGAAAAAGAAACCGGTTTCATTTGAACAAGGAGTGGTCAAAAAAATAGCGAAAAAGCTAAAATCTTTTGACAACGTCCAATTAAATGACAAAAAGAACTTAAGAAAGGCTTCCTTGACGGCACTAAAAGCCGCAAAAATGGTTTTGAAAAAAGTGGGAGGGAAAAAAAATGTTAGAGTTCCTCGAATAATTCC
>CATOSE010000174.1:0-34104 GCA_951812265.1 Taphrorychus bicolor | reverse complement strand
CGCATAGCAGCTGCCCGGTAAGTTCACAGTGACAAGATTTCGGCCCCGGTTCTGACCACTTCACGTGGTTAGAACCGGGGCCGAAATTATTACAGGCTTGCCGACTGCTCGTTATTCGATTATTGCGGCAATACCACCGACGAGATCATAAGCGCCTTCGGCCGAGTCAACCGCACCGCTACCCGCCGCAATTCCCCCAGAGCCAAGGGACAGTGAGCCGCTAACGAGATCGAGAAAACCGGAGAGCAGGTCCACCGTGATACTGAGCGAGCCCTTGAGCAGCGAAACCACAATGCCCAGACTGTTCCGAGTAAGTTCTACAACGCCTTCTAGCCCCGTGCTGATCTCATCCATAGTGTTCCTTTGTCCCGATGCTCATGTGCATCACAGTTGTTAAATAGAGCCACCCACACCAGCAATTAGGTTGGATGTTAGCAGGGCCATACGCTGCAAACCTGATTGTTCACTGAGTGCCCGAACAGAGTTCAAACCGAAATGAACGACGGGGTTACCGTTAGCTTTACGGAGCATTACCTCGTACGGAAATAGCGCCCCAAAAGGCAAAAGGCGAGCCTACTCGCCACCCGATTCCCCCTGCCCCGCAATAGATATCGAAAGGTATAGCCATTATGGGGTGACGGTCATATGATTTGAGTCATAAACACTCGCTCGTTACGCAATAGCTAAACAGCTTATTTATCGTGGAGCCGCCCCCTCTTTCATCCCCGCACATAACTAATTATCAGCCGTGAATTCTGCCGCCGAGCACCACATAATCCTCAGCCTCCCGTCCGCCAGAACTCACCAACGAAAGCAGTTAGGATGGGCGCCATGCCTGCCACAGATTCCAGCCTTAACCCAGCTTCTTTCAGTACAGGACAAAGTTCCTCTGCCATTCAATCCAAAGGGCAAATTCGGGACGGAGAATCGGCAATCCACGCCGCAGATTCCCATGATCTCATCCGCATTCATGGCGCTCGTGAAAATAATCTGCAGAATGTCAGCATCGATTTACCGAAACGCCGTCTCATTGTATTCACTGGACTCTCCGGCTCCGGCAAAAGCTCGCTAGTCTTCGGTACCATCGCGGCGGAATCTCAGCGGCTCATCAATGAAACGTACAGCACGTTCGTGCAGGGCTTTATGCCCTCACTCCCCCGCCCCGACGTGGACTCGCTCGAAGGTTTAACCACCGCCATCATCGTGGGACAGGAACGAATGGGAGCCAATTCCCGCTCCACGCTGGGGACGGCCACCGATATCAATGCGCAGCTACGCATCCTGTTTAGCCGCTTCGGTGAACCCTATGTGGGCTCCCCCAACGCATTCTCGTTCAATATCGCCTCCGTCAGCGGAAAAGGCGCAGTGACCACAGGAGAAGGCACCTCAAAGAAGGTCGAACGACGGGAATTCAACATCCTGGGCGGTCAATGTC
Organism: Taphrorychus bicolor; assembly: GCA_951812265.1. Taxonomy (NCBI): domain Eukaryota; kingdom Metazoa; phylum Arthropoda; class Insecta; order Coleoptera; family Curculionidae; genus Taphrorychus; species Taphrorychus bicolor. Next base: position 32,669 of record CATOSE010000174.1, on the reverse strand, counting down.
CGCAATGTGAGGGTATGGGCACCAGTGTGCAATTGGATCTTTCGCAATTAGTAGATGAATCGCTTTCCCTCAACGAGGGCGCCATCACCATTCCAGGATTTAAGGTAGGCGGCTGGTCGGTTAGGTTCTATTCCGAGTCCGGCTTCTTCGATCCCGATAAACCAATTAAGGACTATTCGGAAACGGAACGCGACAATCTTTTCCATAAGGATTCCGTCAAAGTGAAAATTGGCGGGATCAATATGACCTATGACGGCCTGGTTCCGCGCGTGCAGCGCTCCTTCCTGTCGAAGGACAAGGAATCCATGCAGCCGCATATTCGTAGCTTCGTGGATCGGGCCGTCACCTTCAGCGTCTGCCCGGCCTGCGAGGGTACCCGCCTGAGCACAACGGCCCGTTCGGCGCGGGTGGGAGGGCTGTCCATTGCTGAGGTCTGCGCCAAGCCGTTAGCCGAGGTGGCTCAATGGTTGAGTTCATTAGAACTACCTCCGGCCGCGCCCCTACTGGCCTCGCTCACAGAAATAGTGGACGCCTTCATTACGATCGGATTGGGCTACCTCACTTTGGACCGCCCGGCGGGCACTCTATCTGGGGGTGAAGCCCAGCGCACCAAGCTGGTCCGCCACCTGGGATCCTCACTTACCGATGTCACCTATGTCTTTGATGAGCCCACCACTGGCTTGCATCCGCACGATATCCAACGGATGAATGAGCTGCTATTGCAGCTGCGAGATAAGGGAAACACCGTATTAGTCGTGGAGCATAAGCCCGAAACCATTGCGATAGCCGATCAGGTGGTGGATCTCGGCCCCGGAGCGGGAAGTACCGGCGGACAGGTCTGTTTCCAGGGGACCGTGGAGGAACTACGCCTCAGCGACACCTTCACTGGCAAGCATTTCGATGACCGCGCAGCGCTGAAGCAGTCCGTCCGCACGCCCAGCGGGCACTTGCAGATCTGCGGCGCCAATCGCCATAATCTGCGGGACGTTAACGTCGATATTCCTTTGGGCGTTCTGGTGGTAGTCACCGGAGTGGCCGGCTCCGGAAAAAGTTCACTGCTGTACGGCTCCATCCCTGAATCAGAGAATGTGATTCGAGTGGATCAGCTCCCGATTAAGGGCTCGCGCCGATCAAATCCAGCTACCTATACCGGCCTGCTAGAGCCGCTACGTAAGGCTTTTGCGAAGGCCAATGGCGTCAAGCCCGCCCTGTTCAGCTCCAATTCCGAGGGGGCCTGCCCAGTATGCAATGGCAGCGGCGTTATCGATACGGACCTCAGTGCCTTCGCCGGAGTATCCGCGCCGTGCGATGAATGCGGCGGAAAAAGGTTCACCTCAGAGGTCCTGCATTACACCTTTGGTGGTAAGAACATCAGTGAGGTTCTGAGCCTATCTGTGGATGCGGCCTTGCCGTTCTTTTCAAGCGGCGACGGGAGGCTGCCCGCAGCCCAAAAGATCGTGCAACGTATGCAGGATGTGGGGCTAGGTTATGTGAGCTTAGGCCAGCCGCTCAATACGCTCTCTGGCGGAGAGCGACAGAGGCTGAAATTGGCGACGCATATGTCGGACAAGGGCGGGACATATATCCTCGACGAGCCAACCACAGGACTGCATTTAGCCGATGTGGAGCAGCTGTTGGGGCTGTTGGATCAGCTGGTAGACGAGGGTAAATCTGTGATCGTTATTGAACACCACCAGGCGGTCATGGCGCACGCCGATTGGATTATCGATATTGGCCCCGGCGCAGGAAAAGACGGCGGCCGAGTGGTCTTCGAGGGCACTCCGGCGGAGCTGGTGGCGGATCAGTCCACACTGACCGGTGAGCATTTAGCGGGGTATGTGGGAATGGTGTGAAAGTTTTAGGCAGGTTGACCGGCGGCCTCTGCGAAGTTGTGCGGCAAGCCCGGCAAATTGACGATGAATATGGATGAATCGCCATGAAGGGACGATAACTATGGAAACCGAAGCGCTGAAGCAACTGGTAGCGCTTTTCGGCCAGCAGACTCAGCTAAATATTCTCCTCGCTCGACGGGCGCGATTCGTACAGTACATCTCCGAATGGCAATCAGCGTGCCACTATCTACATCTCGCGGCCTACCTCCCCGCAGACCGAGGTCCAGACGAGCTGACGGACAGTTTCATAGAAAAGCTATTTCACTCGTTGCCAACTCTGCCGAAATCGCAGGCCGCCTCCGATAATCCGGCGGATTCAGACCAGCTACTTGAGATCGAGATCCGCGCACTAGGGTCCGAGTTTTGGGCGCTGGAGGGGACCATAGTAAGACGGCACCCGCCTACGGGACCACGGTATGACGCAGCAGAATTGGAGACGCTATTTAGTATCGCAACGCGCGTACGGCAGGCCCTTGAAAGGGCTCGCGAAAAGGACTGCGAAAAAGCAGAGTTACTTACCCTCCGGATTGAATCGAACTTCAACGACGCAGCCGAAGCGCTGCACAGGGACTCATAAGTATTACCAGCCCCGAAGCAGCTGATTACCAGGTCGCCGGGGCGAGTACCAGAAGCCCCCTCCCCGCGTCCCATGGTTCATCAAAGTGTAATCCCGTGAAGTCAGCGTAAATCGGCCGCCTACACCGGAGACAGACCTCAGATCAGCCGGAAACTATCCAACATTTAAAGGAATTCCCGCAGTCAGGAAACCCCACCTGATCGAAAGAAACCTGACTTTCGATACGGTAGCGCCGTCCTTAAGAGCTCGCGTATAGAACGGCTCATATCTAACTACAAACCCACGCAACCGATCGCACGACCCCTTGAACCCCATACATCCGCGGTAGCTTAAGCTAACAACGCATCCCGAATCCCATCAACCATCCTCACCCACGGAACCAGCTGATCCACCTCATCCCACAGATTATAAAGAACAGACACCTCAGCACCACCAGGATGCGCCACCCTCCACAACAACTGCCCCAATTCAACCCGATGAGAATTCAACCACCCACGAATATCATCACTTAACTCCAACACCCAACCGTCAGAGATCGCAATCTGCGAAGAATTCGCGGCCAGCAACGACGCTAAAACAATAATCTCATCCGCCTCATCACTACCAATAAGATCCTTATTAATCAGATCCCACAAATAGTCATAATCCTCGACAAAGAAATCCTCATAGTCAATATCAGACAAAACCCCATGAGCAGTATCATTCTGAAAAGGACCTATTCCACCAGCACCCATAACCTCACCACCCTATCAAATACAATGATTAGCTACGACATATCCATCCACTCACCAAACCCCCGAACCTCCGTTCCATAATGGTTAAGCATGTGCTTAATTGTGTTGTGTGTCTCCGCATTAAGCTTGTCATCCCCCTCCCATCTCTCCCCATCCCGCATACACCGCAAACGCTCTTCAATCACTTCTAAAAACGAAAATTCCCTATGCTCATATCGGCCCACGTCTTCAGGAACAAGAGCGCGACTTCGCTGGTAAATAGCACCATCTCGAATAAGAATCTGATCGAGCATGGCAAGCACATTTCTACTGGTTCGAATCGAATACTGTGAAATATATTCGGGGATATCCGGTAACTCAATAACCCCCAATTTCACCCACGACACTTCCGTCCCAGTATCCCAAATCGTATCCGTCAACTTAATAAACACCGGTGCCTCGATCACCCTCGACACCCCTGCCTCCAAAGCTTTCAGATCATCACCAAAATAATAGAAGTACGCTAACGATGGATCACCCTTCCACGGCCTCACCGCGATACTCCACTGACCATCACCGAGCGGAACACCATACAACTGCCCCGCATCATCATCAAACCAATCAAAAGACCGAGCCATAACCACTGGTTCCTTACGCGCCGGGGGAAGATTCTCAACGAGCGTACTACTACTCAGTTCCAGCTACCACGACTGAAGAGCAAAGATCTTCGGTGGCCAATGGACCGGATAGGATCGTCAAGGAATAATGCCGCGATAGAATCTTTTTCCTGGTTGCTGCATAAGAATATGCTCAGCACTCCCCCGCAAGGAGCCCGGGGAGGAGCTCCGCCTGGCAAATTGTGGCAAGGCCTAAAAAGAAATGCAGTCAGCAACGTCGTCAACACCGCTTGAGTAGGCAATGCCCGCTGGTGTTAGAGCCATCGCTTATAGCCGCAACAGCGGTCTTAAAACACTACACCTTATGTGTCAATCGAGCCCGGCACAGACCCATTTTTCGACTTCGCGTAGTTTACGGATGATCTGCCCTGAAGAATGACGTCCACGGAGGATGTTGGATGGCCCCCGTTTCCCGAAAGCATAAGGGTCGGGACTCTGAATTTACACTGATGCCATTTACGGGGATAAAACCACTGCTTTACGGCCCTCTAGTTGCACTTATGAATTCTTCTCAACTATCGGCGATAGCACTCTTGACGACAATCAAGTGTTTTCCGGTCACAAGCCCCTAAGGTCTTTCGTTACGCTCTCCCGCTGCGGCCCAAGCATAGTCAAAAAAAGTCTCGAAACTATCAGCGAGAGTGTAACGAAAAAACTTGGAAATTTATGATAGAAATTACTTAATCTTCGACTGAAGCGAGGGATTTGCCCAGGGCTTGGTTGATACCTTGACCTTATTTGGTGTGGAAACTGAACAGTAGGACAGGTCAAAAGTGTCAACCAAACCCCAGGCAGACTCGAGCGAGAAGTAAATCTTCCAAGATAAAAATTTCAATCAAACTTGAAAAAGACCCAGCTTCGGTACTACGCACTATCCAAATTGACCAAATTTAAATCACCAATGTCGGCACCTTCCAGCTTCTCAACTATTTCCCCCTTGATATATACAGTGGGGAAAGAAAATTCCTCTCCGTCCTTATACGCATTCACAAAGGCCCATATATGCCCCCTATAGGTTGCTAGACCATGCGAAAAAGCAGTAAAATCCACACCATTTTTAAGACTGAACTTAATCGGTTCGATAGCGTAAACAGAATTAGCAGAGAACTCTGCATCAAAAGTCCACCAATCACCCCAAGGTGGAGGTGGCACTTCGGTCGGCAAGCCGTTCCACCACGTAAAACTCGCTATGGGCTGGACGGTTAGCTTCTCTAAAAATGAGTTTCTAGGTTCTACGTAGTAAAAGTTCTCGAGCACTCCATCATCTGAATCTAGATACTCGAAGGGAATCGAGAAAGTTTCCCTACTCGCCCTTAGCAAACTGCCTTCAGGGAAGGAAATATTGAACCATGATCTGAAGGAAGTTTCGGATATAGAGTTTTCCATTCCTCCTGAGTAGGTGAATACAACGTTTCCACCAATCAATTTAATTGGCTTCCAATAGAATGGAACTGAATCAGGAATTAATTCTTGCATTAAACAATCCTAGAAGTGAATTTGACGGCACCATCCACGAAGCCTCGGCCGGTGCCCGATTTCTTCCAATTATCACTCAAGATGGACTTATCGACATCATTCCCTGCATACTTCAGGCTACCATCAGCTCTATCGCCCTGAACCAATGCCTGGTCCTGGAAATCCCAGCGCCATTTTCCTTTATTCCCATCGTCGTGCTGGAAATGGAAGTTCGGACTTCGTCCGTTAATTTTCTCTACATCCGCGCCCCAGCCATTCTTTTTCTGTTGTCCGCTGTGGTTATAGCGAATGTTTGTTTGTCCTAAAATAACTTGATCCTTCGGATCCTTATACGCGTCACGAGAGCCAAAAAGTTTCTCCTGCGCATCGCTAAATATCTGCCGCACCTTTCTGTTCGGGGGTTCGCATTTGTGCCCGAGGAGATCACCCCACATCAACGGATTAATCACATACCCAAACCCCGACCCAGGATTCGGCCTCACACCCAACGGATCCGGCGACGTAAACCCACCAACCACCGGATCATAAAACCGAAACCTATTACACGACAACCCCAACGACGCCACCATCCCCATCGAATACAATTCGATCAGCTACGACATATCCATCCACTCACCAAACCCCCGAACCTCCGTTCCATAATGGTTAAGCATGTGCTTAATTGTGTTATGCGTCTCCGCATTAAGCTTGTCATCCCCCTCCCATCTTTCCCCGTCCCGCATACACCGCAAACGCTCTTCAATCACTTCTAAACTCGAAAACTTCATATACTCGTATCGGCCCACGTCTTCAGGAACAAGAGCGCGACTCCGCTTATAGATGCCACCATTACGGAAGAGTATCTGATCGAGCATGGCAACCATATTTCGGCCTGTTCGAATCGAAAATTCCGAAACATATTCGGGGATCTCCGGGAGATCAATAACTCCCAACTTTACCCACGCTACTTCCGTCCCAGTATCCCAAATCGTGTCCGTCATCTTAATAAACACCGGTGCCTCGATCACCCTCGACACACCTGTCTCCAAAGCTTTCAGATCATCACCAAAATAATAGAAGTATGCCAGTGAAGGTTCCCCCTTCCACGGTCTGACCGCGATACTCCACTGACCATCACCGAGCGGCAGACCATATAACTGCCCCGCATCGTCATCAAACCAATCAAAAGACCGAGCCATAACTACTCTTTCCTTATGCTCCTGGGGAAGATTCTCAACGAGCGTACTACTACTCAGTTCCGGCTACCACGACACGTTGAGAACAGTTGTCAGCGATAGCAACGTCTGGTCCTTAGACGCTACGTGAATGAACGACAACCTTGCACGCGAATCGCGCGGACCTCGACCGTGACCTTTGTGCTTTTTAGGCTCGTCGCATTTCAAACCGCCGTATTGGGAAATAATGAAAAGTGACAGCAGAGATATCCAAAGAATTGCAGATCTCATCCAAAGTATTGCTCAGAGAACGGAGCTTTTCTGTCTTCACAGAATATGCGGACGATCTGGTCAACATTGAAAACCCCAGCAAGGGGATACTGATCATTGGCAGTATCAGTCATGCCATCGGTCTTTTTTCAGAGGCCTAACAGCATGTCACAACTCGGTTCGAGACCGTAGCCCTACGCACCTAATGAAACACCCTCTGGACAAGCCCGATTCGGCAAGCCTCATAGGCTTTGCGCCGCAGAACCGGCCCGCCTTACTGCGAAACTATCCGCGATTTGAACGCGCATACGAATTAATTCGAGGTTGAGACTATCTTCCGGGTACCCGGTTAAAGACGACGGCAATTCATATGTCATATATCCAAATTGTAATCCGGAACAGGTTTAAGAATTGCTATAAATTTTTCTATTGAATTTGCTATGGGGTAAATTTCTTGCCGCGCATTGATATAAACAACAGCTGGCTGAAATTTAGCATTTATGTAATCCAACATAATAGCCTCTTCGGGCGACATTGTGTGACAAAAATAGATTCCAATTTCAGGGAGATTCCATTCTTCAATTAGATATCTACTTCCAAATCGACCATCGATACCTCCGTCGTAACCAATTCCAGGGATTTCCTCCAGCTCAACCCCTCCACCCCCGAGAGAAGAATCAATATCAGCAAAGTCTAAATATTTAAAATTCGACTTAAATCGTCCACCATTCATAGATCGATAAAGAGCAATCAGCTCTTCAGGGAGCTTAAAGCCTATATCAGATTCAAATTCTGTAATTTCTGCCTGGTTAGCCCCATTTGAGTTTCCTAGATCTTTAAATGGATCTAGAATATTTTCCCATTTAACTGACATTTCCGCTCCTTTTTCCTATTTGCTAATATTCTGACCGCCGGGCATACGCGGCCACATAGAGAACCCCCCAGTATGTCCTGCACGTCGATGTGGTTCTGATTGTACCAACTACATTCTGCCGCAATCTTGATGATGGTGCCCAGTAAATGCATCTGGCGTTTTACTAAAGCAGTCTTCCGTGTTTGCCAACGCGTAGTCTCTAGTTTTATTTCCGGAAGGTTCTATTCGCACGTCGTTTATCTTCCCAGAATCGCCAACATCGTACATGCAGTCGTTAAATTCGGGATATCCATGGTCACCAAACGGCACATTAGTTTTCTCATGGCGATTACCGCGGCGCGATTGATTCCGGGTGTAACGGTATCCCTAAAGTCGTTGCCCTGGGCAGATTCGATAGATACTGCCAAGCCGGTTCTCATTAGCTGACGGAACTCAGTCCAAGCCACGTCAACATAGGAACTAAACCCAGTCCGCTTCACGGATCACTCAGGTTCTTGAGTCCTGATGTTTTCCACGCTCGATGTGTGGCCGCGTAGCACCCGTTTCTCCCATTAACTCTCAAAGTGGTTGGTACTACAAACGGGACCCAGTCAAGTTGCTCAATCAGGAAATATACGCTCCACGCTGTTCCCAAAAATCGCTAGCAAAATACCTTCATCAAAGATGAGCATAGGGAAAGAAAAAGGAACTAGATCGCCTTCAACCTCGCCCTCCGTCAGTGCATTAATAAAGCATACTATTTTGCCACTCACACGCATCATTCCGTGACATTTTAAAGAAAGACTTATTTCACCAGAAAAATCTAGCTTGAACCATTCCAGCTGTTCAACGGTAGAACTATCAAATAAAGGTCGTATAGAAATCACGTGCCCTCCAACTGAGCTAGGATCAATTGGGGGGATGTGGTTCCACCAGGATATATCGCCTTTCGGAGCGGCAGTTAATACGCCCTTTAAATAGTCTATATCCGGAGGGTCTCGTAGTTCATAAAAGTCTTTATTCTCCCAGTTTTCATCCAAAATATCCGGTGAGAATGACGAGAATGGAATATCGGCCCATTCAATAACTTCCGAACCTACCGGTACAGACAGTCCAGCCCGAACGTATTGATCCGGATCTACACCTCGTATCACACCCGGGATGAAACCCTGCAACAAATCCCCAGTGATTAATGGTATTCGACCGAAGCGAAACCGTGCCCGATAAAAATTCACCATTAACCTCATACCTGAAACATCGAAGTTCTCTCAGTAACTTTCAAAACGTACACCAAAAGTAGGCATTCCACAATAATCCAAATATAACCTTAAACCGATTAAATATAGCTGCCTACGCTTCCGGTATGCCAATCACTTCTATATCATACCCATAGATGGAATTGACTGTTGCTCTTCGGAAGTAGGCCACTGGAAATGAAAAGTGCTTATAACCTTCCACAGTTTCAGTCCAAGCGTTAACAAAGCAGAATATAACACTATTAAATCGACAAACACCACTACAGGCGACTGAATACTCGATCCCAGCGCCTAAATTTAGTGGAAACCACTTCAGCCCCTTAATCGAACTATAGTCGAAATAGGGATTAATTTCAGAATACCTTTCAATAACTTCCCCTGTGGTCCCCGAAGTCAATACACTCCACCAGGAGATGTCCCCCAAAGGTAGCGTTGAAATATCGTCTTTTAGATCCTCCAACTGCGGAAAAGCGACCTTAAACTTAAGTACATCATTTTCATTACCCGAATCAACAATCTTCTGGCTAAAGTACATTAAATCAAGTGAAGCTGAATCTATTTTTGTCTCTCCAATCGGTATACTTAGTTCTTTTTGCACATACGGCATCGGTTCATATGCGGAGAGAGCTCTTGGAAGAAACCCGTCGATTTTCGCTCCAGTAAATAAGGGTAGGGTTGAATGAAAAAACTCCGCTTGAATCATTACTTTACCTATTTCCAAATATTTCTAGCAGCTAATTTGAAACCTTCACTGACCACATCAGGATTTTTCATGATTCGTTTGTATGTTCCCTCTCCAGCCCTAGCGTTTACGTCGCCTAGTCTATGCAAGAATCCACCTTCATCATTGCTCCAGATCCATTTTTCTTCACCCTTCTTCCCTTTTCCATGTTCCTGGAAATGGAGTTATGCTGGTCTCCTGACCGGATCCTCTACATCAGCTCTCCTCTCTCCATGTGTTAAACGGTGGTTGTCAGTGGAGCTCCAAGATTTCCCCTTACCGAGCTGCCCCGTATCGCCAGTTTAGCGATGCTTTGCCATTACTTTCTCACGCAGAGCCTGCATTCGTGCTTGCTGACATTTGAGGCCGAGAGGATCCACCCACACCAACGGATTAACCACATGCCCAAACCCCGACCCAGGATTCGGCCACACACTCAACGGATCCGGCGACGTAAACCCACCAACCACCGATTTTGAAACCGAAACCTATTACACGACGACCCCAACTCACCATCAAAAACTGGCCAGCAAACCGCAACGGCGACGACACATCCCCCCACGATGCAGAGAGAGCCCTAAGCCTTAGAGGCTTTCGCAGGAGGACTGCTACAGCCTTACTAGAATTCGATTCACAGAATTCAGCCAGTCCGCGAACTCAGGAGACTCACTCCACAGCTCTGCCAATTCAGATCCACCTTCTACATCCAAAATCCTGCCCAAGACACGCTTTACCCTGCTCCGGTACTCATTAGCATCCGTAGGAAGTTCAACTTCATCCGTCCCTAGTGGCTTGTCGCCCGCTAGCAAAGCTGCCAACGCTACCAGCTTTGCTGCAATATCCATTTCGATATAGTCAACTTCAACATCAGAAAGTAATTCTTCAAAGTCAACTGCCCCGCTTTCGAGCTCGTCAAGAATGTCCCGTGCATCATCATTGTCAAACGGACCAAACCCTGAAGCACCCATAACTGAATTCGCCTATCACGATCGACGTTGTTTACACCATCACTCGACTCTAGCATCTATTCCCATAGCACTACCGGCACTCTGACAAGAACTGCTTCCTTAACACATCGAAGCGTACCGGGGCTAATATTCGTATTATTTCAAAAACAAAAAAATGTTGTTTTCAGCAAGCGATAGCCTTCGCTATACCTCCGTAGATTTAAAGATTTCCATACCGGAGGCAATCCACTCCTACCCTGAGCCAATGGCTAGAAATTTTATCAAGCGGTGGTATTATTTAGACTTTATTTATATTCTCACTTACTAAGCTTTTTCAATGCCCCCTCCATTCAATGACTTCTGCGCAATACGCAGACTTGTAAGTTACAGAAGAACATAGGTCATACTGCACCAACTTGACTCCATTGGAAATAGCTTCGCCTAGTTTGTAAAATTCTACGCCCGCCGATCATTCATTACCTTTAATTACTACTTGAAATCAAAAACCGGAAAACTCTTGCAAAATTCGCTCTTTACAGAACGCTTGCGCGACGCACTCTCAAAATTGACTTCATTAATACCTCCGGCAATCATAGTCAGACGTTGCCGTCTAATCAATCGCGCAGCCATTATAATGAATTATTGCCTCTTAAATTTACCGGTTCGCATTTCTCCTAGTGCTTTAATCAAAGAATCAGTAACTCGAATTTAACCATTTCTGGATCGAGGTAGGCCAGGATTGACGACAGACCAATATAGGTGGTGAAATTAAGGTATCTTCACACTTCGACCCCGACACCCTTTATCTGAGGGATCTTTCCGGATAGCCTCCCCGCCGAATCGATTGCTTCCGTTGTTCCCTTTACCATTAAAAGGCCCCTTTCATATTTGCCTCCAAACATTGTAATCTTCATCAGAAAAATACTGAGAAAGAAAACTAATTCCATCGATGGAACGCTCGTTTCGTTGATCGTTACCTGTCCAACGAACACCCTGATGCAGACATCTCAGACGTTCCTCAGCCACTTCCGGATAATTCGTGTCATAATATTCAAATCGCCCAACATCTTCAACCGTTGCCTGCCGGTCTTTTAGATCACGTTTCTGGATCAGATCTCGCTGTATTACTGCAGCGCGAATCCTGCCGCTTCCAATTAGACATGTTTGGTACCGCACCCAATCAGCTTCAGGGAGCGCTATATTACCAATTCTGCGCCACCTACATAATGAGGAATCCTCCCAGTATAAAAATGTGTTGTAGATAAAAGCCGGGTTATCAACAAATTCTTCCAAGCGATCCAATAAACCTACTGTGGACTCTTGAAACAAGTGATAGTAAGCGAAAACACCGCCATGCAATTCAAGAACAGCAGTCCAAAGATCATCCTCTAATTGAACTTCGTACACCTGTCCAGGATTTTTTTCTTTGGCCCAGTCCAGTTTTTTAACCATTCAATTCTCCTTACCTTATTGGATCTGGTTTATATGCGAAATCCAGAAACGGAAATCTTGAGCCGAACTCTGCTTCTGCCTCTTTCATGTAATTATGTCGATTGACATTAAAGGACTTATACCTCGAATTTTGTTGCCTGATGTACCACCAGACATTTGAGCCCCACCATGATGATTAATAAAAGCGTGCTCAAGCCCTCTAATCGCCCCCTTCTTCTCTGAAGAAGCTACAAGCTCTGCAGCACCGAAAACGTCACCTGCCTTTTCTGGATCATTCATATGATGGTTTGCATCCCGCCGTTTTACTATTTCGCGAAGGTCCTCCGATTTTAAGACGGATGTCCTGTCTGTATACACATTTCCTCTGCTCCCAGTTTTTTGTATAGAGCATAGATCTTTTCTTCGCATTTGAGGCCGAGAGGATCCACCCACACCAACGGATTAACCACATACCCAAACCCCGACAAAGGATTCGGCCACACACTCAACGGATCCGGCGACGTAAACCCACCAACCACCGGATTATAAAACCTGAACCTATTACACGACAACCCCGACTCACCATCAAAAAACTGACCAGCAAACCGCAACGGCGACGACACACCCCGCCACCACACATCCCCAAACAACGTCGACGACGCAGACCCCACCACCTGCCCCGACTCATCAATCAACTCCTGCGGCGCCCCCACCAAATCACACACCACATGCACAAACTCCTCATCCACCCGCTCCTGCGACCACCACACCGCAGCATTCACACGATCCCCACCACGCACCTCATATGAGTCTGCCCCATCTCTGAAAGAGCTCTATACGAGTTGAGGAATATGCTGCCAACAGAACCGGCATCCGCAGGTCTTAATACTTCTTCAGTCCTGCGGCAGAACGTCAGCGACCATCCTTGACGGACACTAAAAGCACAGGAGACGCTGCCAACAAGGTTCGCTGAATACTCTCAGCTTACCGCCACCTCTTTGACAGGGATATCGTCGATATTGATACCCTGAACTCTAGTGACAAACTGTCTAGGAATAAAGATTAATGGCACAGCCCCTGGACGCGTTATAGTTTCATCTATTTCATCTACCAACATCGATTCTACATACAATACGAGATATTTATCAGCGTAAACCAATGCACGGCCCCACCCTGTAAAAAAATCACCGCCCACTAAATCAAAGCGAACCGGGAGCATGGTTTCTACTAGTTCGGTGACCACCTCCAACTCCGGTATAAATGGTTCCGGATCGGCCGGCGAATCACAATCGCCTTCATCATCTGCACAGTCGATCAATTGCTCCGCGGCTATAATTTCTTTTTGCTCTTTAACGTAGTCTTCAAAGTTTTGTTCAGGCTTTAACCCATCAAAAGCTCTACACCACCAAGAGAAATCCTGTTCCGGAATTTTGGTCAAATATTTTTTTAGCTCTGTCTCGGTCATATCAAACTGAGGCTGGCTAAAACTAGTGTAATCGAACCGATAATGAAGAAGCCTATCCCTCGGAACCGAAATTACAGGTTGCCACCAATCTGTGTACGGATGTGGCTCTCTTATAAAGTGGATATAATGACGTCCGTCTATATTTGCATCGCGCGAATAGTTAAGCCCCGTATGCATACAATACAGTTTGGAACCTCCACGGAAAAATATTTGTTCGCGATTTAAATAGATTCTTTCACTCATAGTAGACCTCCTCTTGCAGATCGATTAAATGGACGTTCCACCATCCGTTCGCCGCCTCTATTTAAGATTTCTTTATAAGTTCCATTACTAATTGGGTTGAAATCATTATTTAATAACACCCTCCTTTCAGAATGCCAACGGTACTTTTGCTTTCTCTTCTCATTCTGAAAATGCAAACTGTGATTGGCCATGGGCTCCACATCTCCACGCCACTTGTTCTTCCCCAGGATCGATTCGCTAACCTTAGATCTTCGAGGATTTTGCATATTGCCTTCAGTTGGCTTGTGCTGCCGGGATTTTTCTTCTAGTTTCCGAAACTTATCATGGTGACGACCTACTGATGGGGATTCATATTTGAGGCCGAGAGGATCCACCCACACCAACGGATTAACCACATACCGAAACCCCGACCCAGGATTCGGCCACTCACCCAACGGATCCGGCGACCTAATCCCACCAACCACCAGATCATAAAACCAAAACCCTTTACACGACAACCCCGACCCACTATCAAAAACTGACCAGCAAACCGGAGTGACGAGAGTCTGACTATGACGACGCGACGATCGAATCATTCTCGAGAAAAATGCAGGTGGAGTTGCTGAACCGAAAACCCTGGCGTACCCGAACAGAATTGGCTAATACCATGTTCGAGTACATTGAGATTTATCACAACCGTTCAGGGATAGATTCGCAGCTCAATTATGTGACGCCCGTGCAATGTAAAATAGCCTACACCACTGACTATGCTGCCGGTCCGATTCTCACGAGTTCACGTAGCTGAAGCCAAGCCACATCACTTTTTTAAATATCTAAATACGCGGATCGATTTCCTCATGAAATGTTAGAAGTGATAGAAACTTATTAAAGTCAGATGCGATAGTAAATACGTTTCTTTCCGGATCTACATATGCGACACTCGGCTCCTGATCAAAATTCCTATAATCGAGCATCAACCTGTCTTCAGTTAAATCGCATGTCCATCCAAATGCCAGTCCAATATCAGGTAACCCCCATTCTCTTACCATATACTCACTCCCGTACTTTCCATCCAAACCGTTCTCACCCCCGACACCGATGAAGCTCTCAACCGCGATTGCATTCAGCCCTATTTCATCCACAGAATACGGAGTCTCGAAATCTGTCTTAATTAAGTAATGATCTACAGAGAAGACTCCCCCATTGCTTACCTGCAAGAGCTCTTTATACGCCATCGGTAATTTCATACCAAGCTTAGATTCAGCCGTATGTATTTTTGACCCGATATCCTCCGCTTTCTCATATCCAGTTCTTCTGGAAAGCTCTTGGTCGATCAAAAAAGTCCGATCTATTTCCATTCTTGTTTTCCTTTCTTATCCTAAATTTTACCGACTCATTCGGGGACACTTAGAAAACCCTCCTGTGGGCCCGTCTTACTATGAATCTAGCTATCCACCAGTTGCATACGCGCACAATCTTTGCAATGACGCCACATATAATTTTCTGGCGTGCTTTTAAAGCCTGTTTCCTCATTAGCTAGACGAAAATGGAAACCGGGCGATTTTCTTTCGAGATTCGGGATCGTTACATCATTTCGATATTGCATTCTTTCAGTTGGGTAAAGATGGTCCCTAAAATCAGGCTATCCGTGTTTATCAAAGGGGACACCCGTTTCCGAGCATCGGTTCCCTGGCCAAGAGCGCTCCTTGATGTTTGGGCGTCTGTGACGTCATTGCCATTTCCATCTTGAGATTTTTATCCGAAGGGGATGGGTCTTAGCATTTGAGGCCGAGTGGATCCACCCACACCAACGAATTAACCACATACCCAAACCCCGACCCAGGATTCGTCCGCACACCCAACGGATCCGGCGACGTAAACCCGCTACCACCGGATCATAAAACCAAAACCTGCTACACGATATCTCCGGCGACTCCACCAACCCCATTGGGTACCCTCAGAGTTTAACGCCTATCTCAGATTCACATTTTCTGTTTCTAATCGGTTATCTTGATAAAACTGTCGTAGCTCATTTATTGACTCCTCAATATTTCTACTAGCCTGATATTTCCCTTCCGCTAGTCTATTTACCAGCACCGTTGATGTCTGGCCGCCGCCACCATATTAAGTCCCCTTTATGTACGTTGTGCTGGTCCGACCCAGCTTGCAACGTCTTCATCCATGACTTACTCCGTCTCGTAACTCGGCCGCACCCAATTCTCCAACATCGGCAACAGTTCAGCATTAAGCGTGTCGATGGAATCATCGTCCCACTCGATAGCCGCATTCAGAGTGGATTCCTTGTCTGCCACCAACGTCAGCCCTCCATCTTCAACGAAACCAAGAGGCAACCCGACATAGCCTCCGTTAAAGGCAGCCGAGTCTCGCCGCAGGATAAGTAACAGCGCATCATCTTGTATGCGCACGTCGTCGTCCGCGACCACGAATTGCTCCTCACCGTTTACCAGAGACTCGGTGGTACTCGGCGCGGACGTCGCAGCCTCCGAGGACGTAGAAGTGGACTCTGTTCCAGCACTCCCCACTCCGCTGGGATCCAGTGGTGCAGGTGACGGTGTATCGCTCGCCTCATCGTCATTGAGCGGAGCAATCTCAAATCCCAATGCACGCAGGTAACCTGCAAATTCTGTGCTGGCACTGCGCAATTCCTTAATCTGGTAATCGTCGAGCAGCATCACCCGAATCTTGCGGCCCTCAAAGTTCTCCTGCGCCGCCGGGTACTGATTACCGAGGTCCTGATTCCCGGAGCGGACACCATAGAAGATCCCTGTGGCACCGATCGCCAAAATCGCTACGGCTGCCACTACCATCGCGGCGATGGTCCGCTTGGAACGCGGCTTGAACAGTGGCTCTGGCGGCGGGAATACCGCAAGCTGCGCCGCCTGCGCGAACTCCTGGCAACTGGCAAACCGCTGCGCCGGGTCCTTGGCCGTCGCCCGGGCAATAACCGCATCAAGTTCCGGGGGAATATCGTCGCGCTGCAGACTCACTGGCTTGAGGTCGCGGTGAATATGCGCCTCCACCACGTCCAACACGGTAGAGCCACCAAACGGCCCCTCGCCCACCAGCATGAAGTACAGCGCACATGCCAGGGAGTACTGGTCCGAGGCAGGAACGGCCGGCCGCCCCAGCAACACCTCTGGCGCCGCATAACCCACGGTGCCCATGGACGCGTCGTCGCTGGCCCTCGAATCCGCCTCGATCTCCGTGGCCACCCCGAAGTCCGTTAGCAGGACCCGCTCGTCAGCCTCAGCACCTGCAGCACCGCCCTGGATCCCTGGAGTGACCTCGCCCTTGCGGAGGAGGAAGTTCGCCGGCTTAACATCCCGGTGGAGCAGCCCCGCCTGATGTGCAGCGTCGAGAGCCTTGGCGATCTCACCGGTAATTCGCAAGGCTCGCTCCGGGGATAAGCGGCCACCTGCACGCAACGTGGCCTGGCGCGCGTCGCTGCCGGGCACATACTGCATGGAGATCCACAGGTGATCTCCCTCCGTGCCACGGTTAAATACCTGCACGATATTGGGGTGATCCAGCTTCGCGACGGCGTCGGCCTCGTATTCAAAGCGGGCCCGGAATTGCGGCGTCGACAGGTCCGAACGCAACATTTTTACCGCGTCGGTACGTGGGAGCGACGGGTGCTTAGCGAGGAAGACCCGGCCCATTCCGCCGGAGCCCAACACAGAAACAATGCGGTATCCCGCGATGACATCACCGGGAGCGAGATCCCGGATAGCGTTCGCTTCAGACGCGCCAGAGGAATCCGAGCTGCGGCCGGAGTTTTCCGGTGGCCCTGAGGGTGCGGTGGGCGGCCCCGCTGCGTCTGTGCCGCTAGTTGAGCGTTCGCCGTTGGCTGCGTTGCTATCTGTGGGTTGGCTCATTCCGAACTCCGAGGGATTCTGCCGCTGATTTGGCTGGCCGGTGGCTCCGTTAAATGGTGACGACGCTTGAAACTCGCGGTTGTCGCCAGGTTCACTTCTGTGGCTCATGGCGCCGCCTTCAGTAGCAGGATCTGGGCTGCGATCTGCTCCGCCGCATCTTCTTCGGTATCGGAGGTCACTACCCCGGCCCAACTGCCCTCAGCGATCCGGCACACTATCCGTGCATTAGTACCTCTAATACAGGTGGATCCGTGTTGCCCCGCGAAGGTTTCACCACCGGTACGTTCGGCAGTGCGACTGGTTACATCCGGTACCCATGCTGCCGCACGCTCCGGCGAAGTGAATTTAAATACCACCGATTTATCACTGCCACCTCTCTCGATTCCACGTTCGAGCCCCTCTCGTCCGTAGGTTACCGGGTCATCCTCATCATGGATCTGGGACATCAACCAGTAGCTCTGAGTCTTCGCGCCCGTGCTCCGGCGTTCCAGAATCGTGGTGGGAACGGTATAGGCAAGAACCTGTGCCGGATCTTTACCCGCCACGCTGCTCAGAGTTTCCTTGCTGAAGATCTCATCGGCATTCCATCCCTGCTCACGAATCACTCGAAATTGAGCAGCAAACCATTCATCGACGAGTTTTTCCGCCGCAGCCGGTCCCCCTTGGCCAACCTCCGCGAAGGCATAAAGATAGGCTCCGTCCGCCCACTTCATACGCGCGAAAGTCCGCGCTGGCAGCTTTTCACGATCGGGGGCCGGAATATCTTCAAGCCGCCTGGTTTCGGGTTGGTCCTCTGTACCCAGCAGGGTTATCGATTCCCCAGGCTCGGGGGCATCGGCTATTTCGGGATGGCGGACAGTCGATCCGAAAGTATGGTTTAAAGCCGCCGAGAACTCTGACCAATCAGGGTTCTCATCACTAGTGCTGTCAGGGTCAACCACCTCGATATAAACACCGAGGCTCTCAAACTCCGGACTCCCCAGTGGCTTTCCGTTATTACGCTTCGAATCCGCAGAGAACGTTCCCGACTGTGAAAATGACAAATTATCTTCATCCAAAACTTTGATTTTTCGGATTACATCGCTCAAGAATTCAAGGGAGAAGATATCCCCCTTAGAGATAAAGGCCGGATTGGCCTCCCACGGGCCACGGAGATACTGCAACAAATAATCTCTGTGTGCTTGAAATACGTCGGTGTAGGAATCGCTGACGCTCACCCGCGGCTCCACCGGGTAGTCTCCGGCGGCTTCTCTAAGCGCTTTAAGCTCAGGATCGGAACTGATCTCATCCTCACCGAGGATGCTTTCGGCTTCGCTCGGAGAGACCGCTTCGCCCCCGATGGCTTCACTGCCGCAGGCAGAGATTATGAGTGCGGCAGCTACCGAAAAGACAAGGGGCGTTAACACCCGTTTTTTGCGCATGGTTACCCTCATCCGTCGTTCCTTAAGGTAAGAACTTGAGCTGCCATAAATTGATGAAGTACCGGCAATTGGTTTGCGTAGAAACTAGCGACGTATCGGCCCTCTACGAGTTCACAGCTATAAGCAATGTACGTAGACGATTCCTCTTGTCGTTCGTTGCACCGAGCATGTTCCAGCCCCTCCGGCACTATGACCGGTGCATATGGAACGGTCTCAAAGCCACTCAAACTAGGATCATTAAGCGAATCGAGATCGGGAGGAGAGTCGTCTTCAGATTCATCAAAGTAAGCCTGCGCATCTTCATTGCTTGGAAATCTCAAGAGCGTAGTACCACCGCGCGCGATCGCTTCGACCTTGTGTTTACGAAGTAGTTCAGAAGCGGCTAATGAGTCAAGGAAGTTCGCGGCATAGCTGTCGATGCTCAAGGCTCCCAGATCCGTCTGCCGCATGGCATTGAACGGGTCCGGAATGACCAAGCTGGTGATTCCGCCGTAGTCCGGTCCGATCGTGCTCAGGTCAGCCAGATCAAAAGCGGGGATTTCCGCTACGCGGGGACGTTGCTGCTCAATAAAAGCACGCGACAAGTCCGCCGCATGCCGGTCCGTGTCTGGTGCCTCATGCAGGTATACAAAAGCTACATAGTCACCCATCCCTGCAGCGGTGAAATACGCGGGCCCATAGTCTCCCTTATGGCGTGCAGAAAAGGCATCAGGAATCTTAAAGTCCACGGGCTCGCCCACCGAGTATTCACTTCGGTACCGACTCATAGAATCGATTAGGCCCTTGGCGATCTGCTGTGAGTCTCCGGTCACCCGAATCAGCGCAGTACTGACGGTGTACTTATCATCGGCAGGATTAGCGCTGGAATCTTGATAGGCATACTGAAAGGCATCTCCCATTAGAGGAGAATCTGACGGCCCGCCCAAGGGGGATAAGAGGTCTGAGTCCAGGACTGATCCCGTACTAATCGCTGAGGTCCACGCGCCGACGGGAGAGAATGCGGTGGGATCCAGTTCCACTGGTTTTACCAGATAGTCTGCCAGTTCACGCCCCTTGACCAGCCTCCCATAGCGATCATCGCCCGGTTCAGCTTCCTTGAGATCCCTCTTGCCGACCGCAAAATTGCCCGGGTCAAGACCACCGGTATCTAACGGCTCAGCCTCACCGGACACCGCCGTCGTTCCGCAGGCAGCCAGAAGCAACACCGACGCAATCCCTGTCACCGTCACCCCGAGGCGCTGCCGCCATTGCCGTTGTTGACGCACCGAGCTTCGCACGTATTAACCGTTCCCTCCGCTTAACGCCCACCTGCGACCGGAACCACGTCCCGCCCGTTAGACCACCCGAATTCAATGAGCTGAAACCAGCAGCTGTACTGCCCGCACCGATGTCTCAACGACGCCTGCGTACCTGCTCCGAGCCACTGCGGAAGTTCATTGGTGCCGTCAGTGTACTATCTCGACTTCAGCCGTGGGGACCTAAAAGGGGGCCAAAGAAAGCCAGGTTAAGGGAGAGAAAGAGCGACATTTCGCTCCCAGGCCCCAGGCGTATATTGGCGTACGTCGAAAACCCAACCATCCTGTTACCTGGTTGAAAACCCTCCAGCATAGACTGGAGACGAATAATTGATGACGCTCAATTGAACGAAATGGTATTTCCGCATGACAACGACGGGCCAACGCACGCACCACGCCGAAACGGCAGCTCCCCGCGAGGGCGCTCGGCGCGGCCTCGTTATGCGCTTGGGGCTGGCCGCCCTTACCGCCGCCATCATCGTGGGAGCTATAACCACCTACCAGACCTACCGCATTACCGCCCTGGTCAAGGAGTACGTCGCTGCGGCCATAGCCGGCGAGGACGTTTCCTCGTGGTTGTGTTCCAGTGCCACCGCGGACGCAGCCTCCCCCCGGGAACGCCTTGCTCTGCAACCCGTACCGGTCCCCGTTGTAGAACCGACCAGCGAAGAGGTCTTTGGCCGTCATGCCTTTGCAGAGGTCACGGTCACCTCGCAGGTACGGACCGTCTACGCACAGAATCTCAGCCTTGAGCTCAAGCGAGAAAACCTCACCTGGAAAGTCTGCAATATAGCGAGGCTCTGAGCCGGTAAACAGCAGCACCCTAAAAAGAAACAGAGCGGGCGGTATGGACGAGGATTTCGTCCGTACCGCCCGCCGTATTTATACCGCTAACCGGGACCACGCCCCGGCCTCTATACCCTGAGGCTTACGCCTCGGAATCCACTGCGCTGGACTCCGCCGCACTCGCCCCCACCGCCCCGGAAGTCACCAGGATCCACGAGTACTCGAAGGCGGTCTGCCGCCACTTCTCATATCGCCCGGAAACTCCGCCGTGGCCCGCCTGCATCTCCGTCTTCAGGAGGATAGGCGCGCTACCGGTGGAAATATCGCGCAGTTTTGCCACCCACTTGGCCGGCTCCACGTACAGCACACGGGTGTCATTGAGGCTGGTGATCGCCAAGATCGCCGGGTAGTCCTTAGCCTCAATATTCTCGTATGGCGCGTAGCTAGCCATGTAGTCATACACCTCGGGGTTGTGGAGCGGATCGCCCCACTCATCCCATTCGATGACCGTCAGTGGCAGCTCCGGCATCAGGATCGACGTCAGCGGATCCACGAACGGCACAACTGCCTGAATCCCGGCGAAACGGTCCGGTGCCAGGTTGGCCACTGCCCCCATCAACAGCCCGCCGGCAGAGCCGCCCAGCGCCACCTGCTGCTGCGCCGTGGTGTAGCGGTGCTCGATCAGGTGGTCGGCCACCGCCACGAAGTCCGTAAAGGTGTTGCGCTTGGCCAGCTGCTTGCCGTCGTCGTACCACTTACGGCCCATCTCGCCGCCGCCGCGCACGTGGGCGATGGCAAAGATCATGCCGCGGTTCAGCAGGGACAGCCGTGCCACGGAGAACCCGGGATCCATGCTGGCCTCATAGGAGCCGTAGCCGTAGAGCAGGAGTGGCGCGGGAGTGCGGGCAGCATCCCCGGCCTCTGCGGGGGCCGTCGTTCCGTCCTTATAGACCAAGGACACCGGCACCTGGGCTCCGTCTTCTGCCGTTACCCAGAGGCGTTCCTGCCGGTACTGGCTGGGATCATAACCGCCCAGGACTTCCTGCTGCTTGCGGACCAGGATTTCTCCGCCGTCGAGCACGTAATCCGCGATGGTGGTGGGCGTAATGAAGGAGGTGTAGGCGAATCGCAAGACCGGCGGGTTCCACTCGCTGTTGGCGCCCAGGCCGGAATCGTAGAGTTCCTCGTCGATGGCGACGGGCACCAGAGACTCGATGGTGGGCAGTTGGCCTGAGCCCTCAACGAGCGGCAGGATCCCAAACTGTGCGAGCGCGTTCTCTCGATAGCCGATCACCAGGTGGTGAGCAAAGGGAGAGACGTATTCCAGGCGCACGTCGTCGCGGTGCGGGATGAGCTCGGCTAGCTCCGTGAACTCGGCGAAGGGGGCGACGGGACCGGCACTGAGGGTGAAGTTGGGGCCGAAGGCGTTGTGGGTGACCAGCAGGTGATCGGTGTCCCCGGTGATAGCGTGCTCCACCTCGTACTCCACGCCGTCCTGGCGGGGGCGCAGGCAGCGGAATTCGCCCGTGGGGTTATCTGCTTCCAGGATCCACATTTCGGAGGTGACCTTGGAGCCCACCCCGATCACCAGGTAACGCTCGGACTGGGTCTCCCCTAGCCCCACCCAGTAGCGGTCATCGGGCTCGTGGAAGACGGTGACGTCCTCGTCCAGGCTGGTGCCGATGCGGTGGCGCTTGATGGTGTCGGGACGCCAGGCCTCGTCGACGGTCTGGTAGAACAGGTAATTTCCGTCGGCGGACCAGGTGGCTCCCGCAGCGATTCCGGGGATCTCATCGGCCAGGTCCTCACCGGTGGTCAGGTCCCGCACGCGCAGGGTGTAGCGCTCATCGCCCACGGTATCCACGGAATAGGCCAGGTAGTTGGCGTCGCGAGTCATGGCGACGGCGCCGAGGGAGAAGAATTCCGTGCCCTCGGCCAGCTCATTGCCGTCGAGGATAATCTGCTCGCCCTCGGGGATCTGATCGGCCTCAAGGCTCGGTGGCTCCCAGGCTTCCAGGCTGTCGCCGGGGACGGCCGGCACGCGGCAGTTCACGCCGTAGGACTTACCTTCGATGGTGCGTGCGTAGTACCACCAGTTGCCGTGACGGCTGGGCAGGGAGAGGTCCGTCTCGCGGATGCGGGACTTGATTTCGCCGAAGAGGGATTCGGTCAGCCCCTCTAGGTGAGCGGTCTGCTCCCGGGTGTATTCGTTTTCTGCCTCCAGGTAGTCCAGCGTCTCCTGGGATTCCTTATCGCGCAGCCACTCGTACTGGTCCTCGAAGCGACGGCCGTGGTGCTCGCGGACGTGGACGTGTTTGGCGGCGACGGGCGGCTGGGTGAGCTCGCCGGAGCCGACCGGGGTGGCTGCGTTTTCTGCCGGGTGAGAAGGAGTGCTCATCGGTTCTGCTCCGGGTGCCACTGTGAGAAGGACAGGCCCGTGATGCGCTCATATGCCTCGATGTAGCGATCCCGAGTAGCGGAGACCACCTCGTCGGGGAGCGCGGGGGGTGGGGTGTCGGCGGCCTTATCCCAGCCGGAATCTGCTCCGGTGAGCCAGTTGCGGACGAACTGCTTATCGAAGCTCGGCTGCACCTGGCCCGGGGTATATACCTCGGCGTCCCAGTAGCGGGAGGAGTCCGGGGTGAGGACCTCATCGGCCAGGGTAAGCGTGCCGTCGGCGTCGCGCCCAAACTCAAACTTGGTGTCCGCCAAGAGAACTCCGCGCGCAGCCGCGATCTCCGATGCCGCGGAGTAGATCTCCAGCGTGGCGGTGCGCAGCGCTTCAGCGGTGTCCGCGCCCACTAGTTCTACAGTGCGTTCAAAAGTGATGTTTTCGTCGTGCTCCCCCAGCTCTGCCTTGAAGGCGGGGGTGAAGATCGGCTCGGGCAGCTTATCGGACTCGCCCAGACCAGCGGGGAGTTCTACGCCACATACGGCGCCGGTAGCGCGGTAGTCGACCAGCCCGGAGCCAGTGAGGTACCCGCGGGCCACGCATTCGACGGGCAGCATGTCTAGCTTCTTGCAGAGCATGGCGCGGCCGAGAACCTCATCGGGAATGCGGGGGTCATCCGCGGGCCCA
This sequence comes from Taphrorychus bicolor, assembly GCA_951812265.1. NCBI lineage: Eukaryota > Metazoa > Arthropoda > Insecta > Coleoptera > Curculionidae > Taphrorychus > Taphrorychus bicolor. Next base: position 8,538 of record CATOSE010000174.1, on the reverse strand, counting down.
GCTAGGTGGTTGGGGAAGTCCAGCTGTTCAAAGAACCAGAAAGACATTGCCGTGAGCACGCGCCCCTTATCGGGGATGGGGCTGCTAAGGATGTGGTCATAGGCGGAGATGCGGTCACTGACCACCATCAGCACGGTGGACTCATCCACCTCATAAAGTTCACGGACCTTGCCGGAGGCTAGGTGGCGGTAGCTGCTGAGGGCGGGCCGAGTGGACGCGAGTCGATCAGAGGTCATGGCGCAACATTATCGCGTTTGCGGGCATTCATGCCTGTGCGGGTGCTCACCAGCGCCGACGGAGGCTGAAAAGCCGCCGTCGGCGCCGCCATACCCCCTTGTGGAAACCGGCCGATTACACCAGCTCGTAGTGCTGTTCAATATCGTCCAGCACGGCATTGAGGGCGAGGTAGCCCTGCCCGGAGGACCAGTGCACGTCGTCGACGAGCATGGTCTTGCCCTCTCGCACGGACGGTAGGTTCAGCCACAGTGGGTTGCTTTCCAGTTCTTTAAGTCCGGAGCTGTCGCGGGTGTAGTAGAAGACGTGACCGTCAACGACCTCCGGGATATTTTCGACGCTGGTCTCGTAATAGCCGTACTCGCTGATTTCCGCCCCCTTGATGGGTTCTGCGTGGACCAGACCGAGCCCGTCGATCACCGGGGAGGCGTTATTGCGCGAAAGCATGACGCGCAGTCCATCCTCGCCCACGCGAATCTGGGTGATGGTGGACCCGCCCAATCCCTTGGCCTCCAGCTTTGCCTTGACCTCGGCTACCCGCTCGTCGAAGGCATCGGAATAGCCCTGCATCTCGGCTTCCATGCCGTAGGCTGCGGCTACCTGACTGGCTACCTTGCGGGGGTCGCGTTCTCCCGTGATGATGGGGACCGTCGGCGCAATGCTGGCGAGGCGGTCATAGTCCGTCTGCTCGCGTTCCTTTTCAGGTACGACGTTCATGAGGATGAGGTCCGGGTCTAGGGCCGCGATTTTTTCGAAATCGAGTTCATCATCGCTGAGCCCGATGCTTTCGAACTTCGACGGGTCTACGTCCAGATATGCGGGGAATCCCGCGTTGGTGATGATGGTGCCTACCGGTTGAATCCCAAGGGCGAGTGAGGAATCCAATAGGGCGCGGAACGTTACGACGACGCGCTTGGGCTCCGCAGGAATGGTCGCGGTGCCGAAACGGTGTTGAATTTCTCTGGTGGCAACGTCCCCGCCGCTGGCTGCCACACTGGTGGAATCCGCGGGTTCACTTCCGGAGCTGCAGGCCGTTAGGGCGAGCGCTAATGCTCCGATGAATCCAATGCTTCGAGCCGCGGTGAGGCGGCGGAGCTTTCTTGATCGTGCTGGCGTGCTCGGGCGTGGCCCGCTGATCCCCTGGTTCAGTCTCACGTCTTGCGTCACAGTGTATTTCACTCCATAGGTGGAATTGGGTTGATGATTTGATAAATCGTCCAATCCTACCCCACAAATAAGGCCAGGCTCACCTATAGTTCACTGCCGCTACCTGCGCAGATGCCGGCAGAAACTAGCGATTACACACCACGGGATAGCCGTCGCAGATAGCGTCCCGACGGCATTGCTATGCCCGCTTTCGACGAGCAACCTTTCCGTCCAACCACCCCACCACGAGGTCTAGCGCCTCCTGCGCCACCTCATCGTGCACGAGTTCATGGAAGGCACCGTCCAGCTCAGTGAGGGTAACTTCCGGACGCGGGTCATGCCCTCGGCCTGCGGCCCGGGCAAAACGCCGCGAACCCTGAATGTCCGCCAGCGAATCCGCCGTTCCGTGCACGATCAATAACGGAGCATTCAGCGAGGGCGCCTTTTCTCGCGTCGCATTGCCTACCGCCATCATCGAGTCCGCCGTGATGGCCGGTACCTTTCCCCGATAGACCAGCGGATCGGCGCTGTAGCGCTCTACCTCGTGCGGCAAGCGGGAAATGCCCTTGTCATCAAGTGCGACGGTAGGCGCCGACGGCCACACCTTGGCTATCAGCTTGCCTAAAAGCTTGACGATGCGCGGGGTTCCCTCCCCCACCAGAAGCGCCGGGCTCATCAGCACCACGCCCGCTACCCCGGCCGATTCCGTCACGGCGGAAGCGGCGGTTACGAGACCACCCATGCTGTGTCCAATCAGGAAGACTGGTACTCGCGCCTCATGTGCCAGAAGGTCATTGAGGACATGGCGCCGAATGCGAAGGTGGTCCCCTACAAGGTGAAGCACATTGACGGCTGCACGTTTGCCGGGGCTTCGACCATGGCCCCGATGGTCGTAGGTGTAGACGCGGTACCCGGAGGCAGTGAGCGCGGCGAAGAGTTCACTGTGGCGGCCCAGATGTTCGGCGTAGCCGTGGGCGAAGAGTACCGCCCCCTTCGTGTTCTCCCATCCGCCGGCGGCCGGGAATACCTCCGCATGCAGAGGTGGCAGCCCGGCGCCGAATACCCACGCCTCCGAGGCGGTCACAGGATGGACCCGGGTGCGTATTCTGCGGCTCCAGGCCACCGGCCCGCCAACGTTTCAACATCAGCAATCACGGCTGCGACCTGCTGCTGGGCGGCACCGATGAACGCCTGCCGGTTTTCCAGCGCAGCATCGAGGGCAGCGCGGTCTAGCGGTAGCCGCTCATCAGCAGCGAGGCGATCGAGCAAATCGGGTTCTTGTCCCTGCTCCCGCATGGCCAGAGCCACTGCGACGGCGTGCTCCTTAATGACCTCATGAGCTACTTCCCGTCCGACCCCCGCGCGCACGGCGGCCATCAGGATCTTGGTGGTCGCCAGGAAGGGCAGGTAGCGGTCCAATTCCTTAGCGATCACGGCCGGGTACGCGCCGAATTCCGCGAGCACGGTCAGGAACGTCTCAAACATGCCGTCGAGGGCGAAGAAGGCGTCGGGAAGAGCCACGCGACGGATCACCGAGCAGAAAACGTCACCCTCATTCCACTGCGCCCCGGCCAATTCCGCGGCCATTGATCCATAGCCTCGGAGGATTACCTGAAGACCATTGACTCGCTCGCAAGAGCGGGTGTTCATCTTATGAGGCATGGCCGAGGAACCCACCTGGCCCGGCTGGAAACCTTCGGTGACCAGTTCATGCCCGGCCATCAGGCGGATGGTGTGCGCGAAGGAGGAAGGACCTGCACCCAACTGCACCAATAGAGAGATGACCTCATGGTCCAGGGAGCGAGGGTAGACCTGGCCCACAGAGTGAAGTGTTGAGGGCCGCCCGAGGTGGTGAGCGACGCGGCTTTCCAGCTCCGAAAGGCGTGCCAGGTCTCCGTCGAACAGATCCAGCATGTCCTGGGCGGTACCCATTGGCCCCTTGATGCCGCGCAGTTGATAGCGAGCCAATAGCGATTCCGCAGCGGCTACCGCAGCGAGGACCTCATTAGCCGCAGATGCGAAGCGCTTACCGAGGGTGGTGGCCTGCGCGGCGACGTTATGACTCCGCCCCGCCATGACCACATCGGTGTATTGCGCGGCGCGCTCTGCAAGCCGGATCGCCACGGTGGTGGCGCGGGAGGTGAGCAGCTCCAAAGAGGACAGGATCTGCAGTTGTTCAACGTTTTCAGTCAGGTCCCGGCTGGTCATTCCCTTATGAATGTGCTCATGTCCGGCGAGGGCGTTGAACTCTTCAATCCGGGCTTTCACATCGTGGCGGGTGACCCTCTCCCGCCGCGCAATGGAGCCGAGATCCACCTGGTCCACTACGGCCTCATAGGCCTCAATGACGCCATTCGGAACTTCAATACCCAGGTCTTTTTGCGCCTTCAATACGGCAATCCAGAGTTGCCGTTCCACGATAATCTTGTGCTCCGGCGACCACAGTGCCACCACCTCCGGCGAGGCATAGCGGGCAGCGAGTACGTTGGGCACAGACGGTTTCACAAGGTCAGTCACGTTTGCCAATTCTGCCATGTTCCTCGTCAGATGGAGATTTTTGCCCAGCTTTCGTTGTTTTTCCTAGCTGCCGCGCCCTCAGTATGACGATTCAGGTGATGGTTCGGCCAACGAGAAGGCACCCCCCAAAAGGGTTCCCACACCGTTCCATCGGCGCTAATATTTACATTAACAAACTAAAGTGATTGCGATATTTATTACAAAAATTTTGCTTCAGTTTACTTCACTATTAGTTTAAACTCAGCTTCATGACGTTGATAGCCAGGGGGGCGGGCCGAACTTTCGGTACATTTACGGCCCTAGAACACGCAGATATATCCATACCGCCGGGAGCCATTACCGGGCTCATCGGGCCCAACGGAGCAGGTAAAACCACGCTTATGCTGCTCCTCGCAGGTCTGCTAACACCGACCTCGGGAGAGATCGCGCTGAAGTTTCCTGACAGCACGAGCTTGTCCCCCACCACTAACCCGGAGGCCTACCGCCGTCACATCGGCTGGATGCCCGACGTTTTCGGCACCTGGGACTCATTGACCCCGCGGGAAATCCTGACCGCGTTCGCGCGACTCTACGGCCTCGACGCGAAGACTCGTTTAAAGCGAACGGACCAGTTACTGGAAATGGTCCGGCTTGATGAATTTGCCGATCGTCCCGCCTCCGTACTCTCTCGAGGCCAAAAGCAACGCCTCGGGCTGGCCCGTGCGCTAGTTCACCGCCCCTCGGTCTTGCTTTTAGATGAGCCCGCCTCTGGCATGGACCCCCATTCACGCATTGAGCTTCGGAATCAACTGCGAGAATTAGCGGATTCCGGCGTCGCCATCCTCGTCTCCTCTCACATCCTCTCCGAGCTCGACGAGATGGTGGATCGAACCCAGTTTCTCGCCCAGGGCCGCACCGTAGAGGTAGCGAAAGGCCCGTTCACCCGGCCATGGAAACTACGCCTCCTAGGCCAGACCCTTCACGATGCGTCGCTCACCGAACCAATGACCGACGATGAGGCCAGCGCCTATCTTGCTGCCCAGGTCCATGACGGCACCCCCGTTCTCTCTTTTGCCCCCGCCAGTTCCGAGCTTGAAGATAACTTCCTGCGCCTCGAAGGAGACCGCGAATGACCACTAGCGACCGAGATACAAACTCCCCACCAGCGGACGAACCGCTAACCACTAGTGCCGCGACAGTACCGAGCTGGTTCACGATGGTGAGGATTATTGCGGGACTAGAGATCCGTCAACGTCTGCGGGGCACTCGCTGGAAGGCCACTTTAATTGGCTGGTTCATATTGGTCAGCGCCTTAGTCTTCGGCACGCTGTTCCTCTTTTCCCACAATGACATGCCGTACCGAGAATTGTCGCCGATCCTCTACCCGCTCGTGCTGGGGCTGTATCTTTTCTTCGGCATCATCATCTCCGCCAATAGCACCGCCACCTCCATTAATGGAGACCGCACCGCTGCAGTTCTCGCCGTGGTTCAGGCGACCCCCGTCACCGCCAGCCAGCTGGCCGTGGGAAAGCTGGTAGGCACCTGGCTGGGCACACTTAGCCTGGGCGTCGTCATTCTCCCCTATATTGTGTGGGCGATTGCGGAGGCCCCCTTCCCCATCTGGGTAGCGCTGCGCGGCCTGATCATCGTGATCCTGTTATTTCTGCCGTTCTCGGCCGTAGGCCTCATGCTGTCCTCACTCATTGCCCGGCCCACCGGCAGCACCGTGCTCACCCAGCTAGTCACCTTCGGGCTCATCTTTGGTTTGCCAATCGCCTTTGGCGTGGCGCGCGCTGCGACGGCAGAGGAAGTGCCGTGGGAGCAACCCGTAACGGTCATGAAGCCGTGGGCAGAAACCCCCTCAGAAGACGATGATGTTGAGGGCGAAGAGCGATGGGAGGACGAATGTGAGATCCGGGAAGGCACCCGCACCATTTACCATCCCGAGCGTGTGTGGAGCCTTCTGGTGAGCAATCCCTTCCTGCTGGCTGCGGACTCCGTGGGTCATTATGACGGCACCCGCCAGCCGCCGTGGCGCCATGATGAGCCGAGAACTATATATTTCTCGGAGTCGGGCACGACAGCGATCTCCAACGGCACTCTCTCCGCCTCCTACCCGTCAGGCGCCTACCAGGAATCAGGCCTACGCGGGTTCTCCGAGCTATTAGCTCAGGCACGCACCGGAGAGAGCCAACGAGTGACCCGTGACTCGTCCTGGTATGACTACTGCACGGTTCCCCGCGCACTGAAATACCAATACGAACTCCCCGACCCCTCACATAACATCGGCCGATCCTGGCTCATCGGACTGTTGGCAAACCTTGCCATCGCCGGGTTTGCACTGGGAGTAACCGTCCTGCGACTACGCACTCCTATCCGTCGTTTGGGCCGAGGTGTGCGAATCGCCTAGCGCCACGCCCATCTATCTACTGCGCGGCCGGATTCATTCCGGCCGCGCAGCCATATGAGTAGGCCCGGCATCACCCGCATGAGGCCTCCCGAACTCCTTGAACCCGAGCCCGGTGCAGTTAAAGAGAGCTTCGGTTGCCATGAATTATTCAGGTTGGCCTAACTTAGGGCATTTAGAATCGTTCAATTGGAGCAAAAAAGAAAGTTTAAATAGCTATAGTGGATATGAAATCCACTGCTAGACATACTTATTGATAACTTCGGGCCACCTTTTATCAAGTACATGAAGTGTCAACCAAGATAACAGAATTCTTGCAGAAATCCATCAGCTAGTTCGAAGCGCTAATAACTAATTTCAATTGGTATGAACGCTAAAGAATTAGCCACTCCTTCCACCAGAGTGGAAACCGTAATAGATCATTCTGATCCTGCCCCTGTCCTCGATATCGTCATCCCTGTCTATAACGAAGCCTCCGATATTGCCGGCGCAATGCGGGAGCTACATAACCATTTGCAGAAGAGCATTCCCTTTAGTGCCCGAATCACGGTCGCAGATAATGCCAGCACCGACGAAACGGTTGCCAATTGCCACCGCCGTCGCCAAGGATCTCCCTGGTATACGCGTTATACACCTCAGCGAGAAGGGCCGCGGCCGGGCCCTGAATGCCGTCTGGTCCGCCAGCGACGCAGAGATCGTCGCCTATTGTGACGTCGACCTCTCCACCGACCTCAATGCGCTTATGCCTCTCATTGCGCCGCTTAAATCAGGTCATTCCGATATAGCTATTGGAAGTCGTTTATCCCACGGTTCAAGAACGGTGAGAGGACCTAAGCGGGAATTCATTTCCCGGTCCTATAACCTCATCCTCCGCACCACCATGCATGCACGTTTTTCCGACGCGCAATGTGGCTTTAAGGCCATGCGAACGGATGTAGCCCGGCAGCTCCTCCCTTATGTGGAGGACACCGGATGGTTCTTCGACACGGAACTGCTCGTCCTCGCCGAGCGAATCGGTCTGCGCATCGCAGAGGTGCCCGTCGACTGGATCGACGATCCCAATAGCTCCGTGGACATCACCTCCACCGCCCTGGCGGATCTCCGCGGCTGCGCCCGCGTAGGGTTTGCCCTGGCTCGGGGACAAATTCCAGTCAGCCAGCTGCGCGCTGCGATCGGCCGATCTGGGGCTCCAGATCCCAACGTCCAGGGCGTACCACCAGGCCTGACGGGACAGCTTCTGCGCTTCTGTATCGTGGGAGTCTTCTCCACCGCCGCGTACGCCGTGCTCTACCTCGCCCTCCATTCCTTCCTCGATGCGCAGTTGTCCAACTTCGTATCCTTGCTTGTCACTGCCGTTCTCAACACCGCGGCTAACCGGCGCTTCAGCTTTGGAGTCAAGGGTCGCGAGGATGCATTGCAACACCAGTTCATCGGACTGGGCATCTTCCTGTTTGGCTGGGCGGTCACTGCGGGCTCGCTCTTCGGTCTTCATTCATTTATGCCCGAGGCCAGCAAGCATGTTGAACTCGCAGTCCTTATCGTCGCCAACCTGGTAGCGACGCTCACTCGTTTCGTCGCTCTACGCTGGATGCTCCGCGGACATCTCAACGCATCCAAGAACTAGCGGCCAGAACCTCAAGGGATCAAATACAGTGACTCAATCTTCATCCCCCGTGGGTGCCTCCAAGGCCCCCACCGCTCGCGCGAGTAAATCCGCCGGGCAACCCACCCCAATTTCCCGCTTCGCGGATCCGGCGGCCAACATCCGCTGGATCAGCTTCGGTCTCATGGTGCTTCTGGCTGCCGTAACGAACCTGTGGAGACTGTCCCTCAACGGTTGGGCCAACTCGTTCTACACCGCCGCCATTCAGGCGGGCTCTCAATCCTGGAAGGCCTGGTTCTTCGGGTCCTCCGATATGGCCAACTCCATCACGGTCGACAAGCCCCCAGCCTCGCTGTGGATTCCGGCTATCTCCGTGCGCATCTTCGGCCTGAACTCCTGGGCAGTGCTCGTCCCTGAGGCACTTATGGGTGTCGCGACGGTCGCGCTACTCTACGCGCTGACCAGACGATACATCGGCCACTGGGCAGGTATTGCGGCCGGTGTAACCCTGGCGCTGACCCCGGTAGCCGCCATGATGTTCCGCTTCGATAACCCCGAGGCACTGCTCATCCTTCTGATGGTGGCTGCCGTCTGGGCCACGATGCGCGGCATCGAAGATGGTCGCTGGCGCTGGATGGTTCTCACCGGTGTC
>CATOSE010000173.1:0-21099 GCA_951812265.1 Taphrorychus bicolor | reverse complement strand
AGCTCTGAGGGAGGCAGCCCTCGGCCCTGGTGGGACCTCGATGCCATTGCTCTCCGCTGTCCCCACGGCTTCGTCGGCGTGGGTTGCGCGTTCGCCGGAGCCTGCGTGGCAGAAGGGTGCGTAGCTACCGCGGCAGCAACAAAGCGTGCGGCGGCAGCAGCGCACCCGGATTTCGCCCTCAAATCCGACCCCATCCGCTGGCCTGGTGAGGCGCGGCTGCCACTAGGGGACGTGCACGGCATGGTGCTTCCATTCCTCCTCTCCCACGAATTCCCCGCCTTCACTTGCTTCTCGTGGCACGAGAACACCATGGCCTTCTGCAGCGCGTGGACGCGGTCTGGCTTCCTGGCGGCCTCGCTTGCTGACAGGCCAGCCACCTCGCCGCCGCCCCCCCGAGCTGTTCACTTCAGCGCACAAGACGTGCCCTTCTTCAGGTGGTGGCCGCATCCTATCGTCATGTTGACCACGCACTGGGACTGCGCCCCTATGGCACGCTGCCTGCGAGATGCGCCCCGCTTTGCCCACCATGCAGCGGGCACACTCGCGAGCGTCGTGGAACATGCAGTCTGGTGTCAGCATGTATCCGTCCTGCACGCGTGCGAACAGCCACCCACACACCTCGAAGACATCATCGGAGCGCCAAACGTCAAGACCAATCTCGCGGAGTTTGGCAGCACCCGGGTCAAGCACTGGTGGTGGTGGCAGTCGGATGCGCTCCCCATCGTCGCTGCCACGCACTCCCCCGACCTCGCCGCCCTCCGCAGCACCCACCACGACCACGACCACCTCCCGTTCGAGCTGCGCAAGCTCGCCCGGGCCGTCACGCCCCCTTCCTTCGCTGCAGCACACGTCGCCGCCTGGGCTGACACCGTGCGCGTGACGACGGGGTCGCTCCGGCAGCCGGGCAGCACCACCGCCTCCCTCGCCGCTGCGCTCGCCTCGGCGCGTGTGTACTTTACGACATGGCTGGCGGGACGTGCGGAGCTGGTCCCCAGGGTTCCGCACGTCCCTCCCGCCGCCCCGGCTGAGCATGCTCCTGTGGATCGCTGCGTGGCCGTGCCCATCGCTCGCGCACACGACGGCCGCCTCCTCGCCCTCTGCTTGGGTTCAGATTACTTCGGTATCGATTGCTGCCGCTCGGACTCTGCCGCCGCTGCTGACGTCTTAGTGCAACGCCTTGCGTGTGCACAAGCCCCCACACATACCGCCGACGTGCTAAATGGACTGGGTGGGCTGGACGTTGTGTATGCGCTTGCTGCGCCACCCATGCGCTCTCCGCCTGCGGGGGGGTGGCGTTCTGGCTCGACTTCGACTCCGTCCCTCCTTCGTTCGGCTCATATGCCATTTGCCAGTGCCTCCGGCGTATGGCCCAGCGCGCCGTGGAAGGCCCGCCCCCAGATGTCGTCCTTGGGGCAGGTGGCCCACCGGTGCCGCTTCTTCGCAGCGTCGACGGGTCAGCCTGGTCCAAAGCGCCGGAGTCTCCGGACGCATTGATCCAATGGCAGGCACTCCTCAAGACAGACCATGAGAGCTGCCTGTCACTGCAACAGGCCATGCGGCGCGCCGACACTGGCAATAGGCGCATGCGCCAGTGGGCTTCACAGATCCGGTCAGCTCTCGATGTCTCCTCGGACCTTGCCCATCCCAGTGCAGGGCCCCGTCAAGCTCCACCCTTCCCTCAGATGGGCGCTGCTGCCAGAGGCCTTCGTCCCCGCCCCGCTTCCATATACCGCCGCCATGCTCGTGACCATCCCGCCCCAGCGTGCCCCTCCAGGCCCTCTACCCCGCCATGTCTCGGAAGCTCTTCGACCCTGGGCCCTGCAAGCCATTCGGGCGCATGTGACCGAGCACGCCGTCCGCGACATCTGGTGCTTCCGAAACCGCCCACACGACCCCTTTGGTGTGGGGAATGACGAGTGGCTCTCCGCTGCCTCTCGCGCGCCTGAGTATCTCGTCCTCGGCCCTGGTGCCTTCATGCAAGTCCCTCACGCTGACGGCATCGGATCGTGGTGCGCAAACGAACTCATCTTTGAGTGTGACGCAAACGGTGTCCTCACCCTCTTCGACTGGTCGCAGGGATTCCGAACGTGGTGGGATACTAAGGAGCTACGAGCCATGCTGCAGGTGGACACCTTTGAAGAGCTCCTATCGCACGTCTTTGGCGGCTGCGTCCTCAAAGCCGCCACGCCGCGCCAGCACCGTATGGGCGTAAACCTCCGCTCTTACCAATCGAGGGCGCGGGAGATCGCGCGAGACCTTGGCGACATGGTGCATGGCGGACACTACAAGGTCCGCCCCATCGTGTGGATCGACGAAGGCGCGGATTCCTGGTGCGACATGTGGCCGACGGCGTACCTCCCGTCATGGTCGGCCCCAACGGGTGGCACAGACAAGCCGGGCAAGCCGACCGAGAAACGTCGCCTGGCTGACGGCTCTGCCCCCCGAGATGTATACGAGCGTAACTCGCCGTCAGGCCCGCCGTCCGGCCCCCTTGCAGTCGACTTCAATACACTGTCAGGCCCCATGCGCCCGCAACACCACGACATCTGCCCGCTGCGCTACGATCTTACTCCGTATGGCAGCCTCTGCGACTGCTGCGGTCTTGTTCTCGTCCTGGACTCCACGCGAGGGCGTCACATGTGGTGGGGGGCGCTCATCTGCTGTGCGTGCGTGGAGACGCGCGCGTGGGAGCACCTGGGGTTCAAAGAGTCGAAACACCAGGTTTCGACGGTGTACCAGGCGGCAGCAGCGCTTGGTGCTATTGGTGAGGTTGCGGAGCTCAGCCTCTTCTGCGTCCAAGACGACTACCGCTGGATGTTCTGGTATTTCGGCCTGCATCCGAGCGAGTTTCCCAACTCCGTTCAGTATGCCATCGTCCTCATCAATGGGAGGTACGCATGGTGCCTCGTCATCCAACTGGTGTGTGACATGGGGCGCTTTCCAATTTCCAACATTTGCTCGCACACCAGCCTGAAGCACGTGGCCTCATGGGCGGCGCAAATGGACGTCCTCATGCCCGCCATCGAATCCACCTTCAGCCATTCCGCCCGCGAGCTCCTCCAGCAGCGTCACGACAGGCTCGGAGAGCGTCAGGGCCGAGCCTTCTGGGGCTCGAGCTTTACCGACGATGTGGCGCTGCTCCTCCTCCGAGAGCGCGCCGCAGTCGTCGGCACAGAGGTGTGGGACCGGTCATGCTACCGCTGTAACATCAGAATGACGGATTTTGAGAAGCGCACGGTCGGCACTGCTCCTTTGCACATTGGAGCGCGCTTTGTCCTCAACGCTCGCTTTGGCTGCGTCCCTCCGGTCAAACGCGCCCGATGCCTAGCCGGCATCCGAGCGGCACTCGAGCAACGAGCGCTGCGTGACGAGTTCGAGAGCAACTGTGGCCTCATTGGGCATGTCGCGCAAACGCTTGACCTCGACAGGAGTCTACTCCACGGCATCAAGCGCCCTCTCGACATAGCCGCCCTCCCCACATCAATCATCTTCCTCACAGATGATGGCCGGGCCCGCCACCTCGAACTCGAGTTCCTCATCTCGACCAGAAATGCGGCGAGTTTCGCCACCGCTATCCCCGACGCCGCCCTCGCCTTCGATCTCCCCCGTCGCCCCACCTTCAGCCCGGTCGAGGTCCGTATGGGCTCGGACGCGTGCACCTACTCCGATGGTGTCGCACGCCCGGCTGTCTTTGGTATGTGCCACGAGTTCGCTTACGTCTTCCACCTGACAGGGCGTTGGCTAGAAGTCCCAATAACGGGCACAGAGTCGCTCGGCGCCATCCTCAACTTCCTGGTCTTTCCTCCTCTCTTCCCTTGGGCTCGAATGGTCAACGAAACCGACGCCTCCTCCGCACACGCGCTTGTCTTAGGTCGCTCGAAATCCCCGCCACTCCAACGCGCCTATCGAGTGTTGCGCTCCCAGCCAGCCTTCCAGGAAGCCATGCCACGATCCGCTAACCAGCTGGTAGCAGGCGAGCAGCACGTCATGGTCGACGCGGGGTCGCGCGGCTACCAAGAGGTACTTGCCGGCTGGCTGGCAGCGCTTAACATGCGCATCCGCTTCCTCGTCCTCACGCAGGCCACCCTAACCGTTGTTAAGCAAGTGCTAGAGGCGATGCTCGACGGCGACCCAGTTGCGGAAGAATTCACGCAGGACGTCGAAGGCGATGTGGCCTTCTACTCTCCAGATGGAGAGTCCATCCGTTTCGTGCTACACGCCTCTCCCATCCTGCCACCGCCGCCAAAGCGGCGAGCATCTTCTCCCTCGGGGTCGCCAGGCGTTGTCCCTCCCTTGCCGCCGTCCTTCTCCGCTGTCCGCTCTCCAGTCCTCCCCACACCTCCTTCGCCCCCCGCCTCCGCCGCCCCCCCCCCGCTCCCATACACGTCCCCCGCTGTCCCTGGTACCTCTCAAGCCCTTACGCTCAACCCTGGCTCCCCTGCCATCCGTCTGCCGCCGTTGGCCCTTACCTTCGCCCCCCCTGCGTCACCACGGGTGGTACCTCCGGCTCAGCCGATCGTCCACGAGCGCCCGCGCTCGGCAGCCACCTTCCGCGCCCTCGGAGCACAGCTTTTGGCGCAGCGCCTTCGCGCAGACGTCTCTTCATGGCGGCTCTGGCCGGGAGACCCATCGCTGCTCGAAAATGCAGTCATGCAGGTCGCGCAAGCTCGTGCCAAACATATCCCCATCAATACCGATCGAGCTAAGGATAACGGCATCAGGTGGTTCGGGCGTGCTTGTGACATGTTGGGCACGCCGGTAGAACGCCCCGCCGCGGCAGACGCTGATCCGGCTGTGGAGGCGTTCTTGGGAGCATATGCGCTGTACTACGCCGCCATGGAGATGCAGCCAGCGGAGCGCTCAGCGGTCACCAGGCTTGGAGGAGTCCGCAAAACGCGCGCCGACCCGAACAGTGCCCTTTCTGCTTATTATGGGGCGCGGCGAGTCCTCGATGACTTTGGCTCGTATTTGCCTCCCATGAAATCCGTGCTCCAGTGCTTGAAAGGGCTGCGCGTGATGATTATTGAGGAATTTGGAGACGACTGCTTTGCCAAAGTGCAAGCGCAACCCTGGCCCCAGAGGTACCTGGATCGCATCATGGCTGGCTGCGCCACTTACTCCTTGCCGTTCTGGAGCCCAGCTCAGCACGACGCGTTCCTCGATGCTTTTGTCTTCTCTCTGAGCCTCGGAGCGCGTAAAGTGGAGCTGCCGCGCTACCGCTTGTCGAATGTCGTGTGGCTGAACCCGGACATGGGCGAGGGCAAGGCGACTGACCGTTGGATCCAGCAGGTTGCCGACGGTTGGTGGTGTCGGGTGGCGCCGGTCTGCTCGAAAACTGATTACGACAACGCTAAATACGGGTCGACGCGCATGTGGTTCAAAGTTTACTCTTCCGACCCGTGGAACATCGCGTCGCGCCTCATCGCCCGCGAGCGTCGTCACAGCTGCGCACCAGAGCTTCGTCACTCCACCGCCCTCTTACTCGACCCCTCAACGGGTGCGGGAGTGTCTGGCAACACCCTCGTCACATGGCTCAAAGACGTCAAAGCCGTCTACATAGACTTTAACGACACGGAACTCGCCTCCCTCCTAACCTGGCACGCCAGTCGGGTGACTCTCGCCTCCAAACTCGTAAAGATCAAGAAGCCATGGGAGCGAGTTCAGACCCTTGTGCGCTGGGAGGCGGTGGCCAGTGCACGTATCTACGGCCGTGCTGAAGCGGAGGCGTATCACGCAGACATATCAGCGGCGCTTGCAGCGGATGCGGCAGGAGTCAAGGACATGGGAGATATCGATCCCGTCTCAGCGCTTCGAGACATTGATGCCGCCATCGCCTCGGAGGGCGACGAAAAGTCAAACTTGGCAGCAGCTCGGGCCGCCGACGCTGAGAAACTACGAGACTTCGACAAGCCTACTAAGGCACCTCGTCAGGCCAATCCACCCAAACCTGCCGCAGTCCCCCCGCCCCCATCCCCCTCGTCGAAACCAGTCCTGCTTTTCGATGGCTCGTCTGTGGACTGTTTCACCTCAGACAGCTGGATGGTCACGGGGCAGCTGTTCTCCATCCCAGAATCGGTCTGGACGCTGGATGCGGCGGACACGCAGCGACTGCGTCACGAGGTGACTGGACTTGCCTGGTCCAATGGCCTGCCGTGTTATGTGGTGCGCGTATCTCGTGGCGCGCACTCAGGCGAGGCCTACCTCGTTGGACCCAACGTCATCAAGTCGCTCATGACCGGCGCCAGGCGTCGCCAAGCTGGCAGCCGGCTCAAGAGCGACCCCGTTGCGGTCTAGGCGCTCTATGACCGCTTACAGGTGCGCGAGGGCCCAGCTGTGACCCTGGTGGGTTACCGCCTGCTAGTCCGGCGGTGCCCTGGGAGCGGCCTGTATGTGTCCCGGCCCGCTAGTCAGGTCGGTGGTGCATACCCCTCAATAGCTCACGTGTCACACACTCCTCGAGGGTGGTGTGTCATGAGTGGGCTTCTCCACACCACACGCCTTCGACGCGTGTGGTGAGTACCGGGAGGAGCGCTTCCTCTGGTCTCCATCTTTGGTTGCGCTAGGGCCTCCACACACACAGTGGATGTGTGTGGAGACACGTGTGGGAGCGTGGCCCAATCTGCCCCATCCATGTCTTGTGCATGTATGGTCCCTTTCCCTTTGTCATTCACAGGTCCTGCCCTTCCAGGTGTGCACCCCAGGTTGCCCAGGGGGTAGCTTGCAACTTCTATGCGGCGTTGCGTTGGCATACCGAGGGTGCCCAGGGGGTACTTAGTTGCCCCCTCGGTATCACAGAGCTCACCAGAGCCTGTGAGTGTCGATGTTAATACATATCTTCACCCCAACAACACACGCAAGCATTACATACCACACACGGCCTTGGAAAGCTGCTGAGGTGCTCGGGCGTAGCTTCGCTACGACAGTGTACTGGAGCGAGAGGAGAGTCCGCAATTTAATCTACCGGAAGTAACCCATATCTTGGGTTACCGTCCATAGGAACGCTTCCCGAACTCCCAGCAACGGCGGCCCGTGGTGGTGTCCGTCGCGCAGCGAGCTTGGTCCCCACTCGCTAGCGCCGGTTGCAGACTTACGTGCTTTCAATTTGCCCGCCCGCCCGCGCATAAACGTCGTACATTTCCGCGCACTTGCTTTTCTCGTTTGGTGTGCGTGAACGTTTGCTTGTCATGTAGCTCGTTCTGTGTGAGGGGGTACTTAGTTGCCCCCTCGGTATCACAGAGCTCACCAGAGCCTGTGAGTGTCGATGTTAATACATATCTTCACCCCAACAACACACGAAAGCATTACATACCACACACGGCCTTGGAAAGCTGCTGAGGTGCTCCGTGTGAGCGGAGCTGAGCATCGAGACCTCCTGAGCGATAATAAGATCCACTGAAAAGGTTGAGCAACGAGAGGTTGGTCGGCGATTACTCTCCTACGGACGAGTGAGGCGAGGCGGTGGAGGCGCTTTCATTTGACGGAGGCCCATTCGCTTTCGGGATCGAATCGTCGAGGGTTTGCTGTGGGGCGCGAGCCGTGGGCGCGAGAGGTCGATGCGCGTCCTTTCCACCCCACGGGTAGAATTCTTCGTCGATGAGGACGCTGGAGTTGGTAATAAATTTGCCATTCGCCCACACGTCGAAGGATCCAAAAGATGAAGACGAGTTGCCAAGGAGGACGCCAGACCAGCCACGCGATGAATGATAGGTCGC
Source organism: Taphrorychus bicolor (assembly GCA_951812265.1). Classification (NCBI taxonomy): domain Eukaryota; kingdom Metazoa; phylum Arthropoda; class Insecta; order Coleoptera; family Curculionidae; genus Taphrorychus; species Taphrorychus bicolor. The sequence continues at coordinate 13,387 of CATOSE010000173.1, read as the reverse complement.
CTTTCTTCTGATACGCAGGAGACTTGAGGACAACTGCGCGACAGCCGATAGGACCGATGTTCATGCACTTCCCGAGCCTCAACGCGAACTCTTGCGTGGGTGAGAGCCGTTGGTCAAGAGGTGAGGAACCTACGTGTGCAGGCACGACGTTGTGGATATGCACGGCGTTACGGATGAACCACGGCCAGAAGGAAGCATTGCCGCCAGAGAAACTTCTCGCCGCTGTTGCGTTGGTGTAAATGACCCGGATGATGGATTCGGCGATGGGGTTGAGATCGTGGTCATGAGGAGGGCTGCATGTCTCGTGCAAAGCGTTGGCCTCACGCAACGTGCGGAACTCGTGCGACATGTACTTACCTTCGTGAACGCGGCGTAGTTCGAGCACGCGTGGTCGGTCCTGAGGGAGGCTTGCTGTCGTCGTCGACGGGCACACCCACTTCGGCGTTGAACGAGCTATGACACGGGAAATCGCGGCGATGGCCTCGGACTTGTAGGTCATGAACTCGACCCATACGTAGCGAGTGGCCTCGTCGATAAAGAAAATAGCGTAACGCTTGCCGCCTAGAGAGTTGACGAAGGGTCCCTTAATGTCGACATGAAGCGAGTGCCAGCCACTCCGACGGGGGCATCGAGATGGCCGGAGTGAGAAGCTTTCGTGATGTTGGCAGCAGCGTGATGCACGCAAGAGACATGAGCCGGGTGCCGACGTGATGTTCTTGGTCGCGTCTGAGCAGGTGTCATACAACGAGCGGAGCTTAGCTGTGCCAAGGTGAAGGCGGCGGTGCATCAGCTCACTGCATTGCGCTGCCGAGAGCTTTTCGAAGTGCGCAGTGGAAGTGAGCTTATGGAACCCGAGGCTGGGAAGAGCTGTGCGTTGGCCGATGGAGCTGGCTTCGGATGATGCCAACTGGTTAGCACGGGGGTGGAGCTTGGCTTGGCGTTGAGCGTCGATGACAAAAACAAGCGTGCTGAGGGCTAAGATATGGGTCGTACGGCACGCGGATGCTGTTGGCCTCTGGTGGGAACTGCAAGTAGTTAAGGTCTGCGAAGCGCGCGTCGATTCCTTGCTCATTCCACATTTGCTTGACTGATAGCAGTGTGTACTTGTATTGAGGTACGCAGCGGACGTTGGTGAAGGCAAATCGAACAAGGTTGCCGTCAACATCACGGTGATGACGGGTAGCTTGCCGATCACCGTGCATCTCGCGAGTCGGCCGTTGGCTTGGCCGAACAATTCGTTGCAAGGTTTCGTCTCGACGAGGCGACTGCAATCGGGCGTGAGGCTGCCCGTGCAGCCGGAGTCTGGGTGAGCGCAGAAGGTGGGAAGATTGCCGGATCGGTCGGGAAGATCGCTGATCTGATCGCCTTGCTGAATTTTGCGTTCTGAACCTTCAGCGAATCGTTGATGAGGGCGGACGTGACGGGATGAGGAGACAGCGTCGTGGACCATAGAATTCGGCTCACCGTGAGCAACGTCGCTTGGTTCGAAGTCGAATGTCCAGTCGCCCTTGAATGGAATGGTAAAGTCGAGGATACGAGATGGCACGGCTGGCAGGAATCTTGACTGCTGCATCGTGCCATTTCCGATGGGCGAGAAAGTCTGCATTGCCACATCTTCCATGCCGACTGAAGGCGCCTGAAAAGATATGCACGCGGCTGAGATGGCGAGCAAACCAGCAACGAATCACGGAAGGTAACGGCGAATGCGATTGGCGGCTTGGGCCACACGATTCGTGGCCTGGAAGCAAGTGTCAATCGGCGCGTACAGCGAGGAAAAGAACCGATCACAGGAGCGTTCGCGGCATAAGAGATGATGGCGAGCATGTCAGATGACGCCTGTAGCACATGCAAGAAAACCAGGCAGGGTAGGCGACTGAAATGAGGACGAAAGACGAGGCACAGATAGCGAGTATCTGGGCGGAAGATCGTCCGGACAGCGGTCTGGGTTGCTCTTGAATCGCCTCAGAGACGAGAGCGAGCTGGCGTCTCGGATCGATGGGCGCGCGGCCGAGTGGTGGATCGACGTGCAACGTGTCCGCCGCGTTGGCAATGGGCACCATGGATCCAACTGGTCCAGATGAGACGAAAAGCCGATGAAGCAGACGAAAAACCAAGCAGGATTGCGAAGAAGATGAAATGATTGCGATCGTAGAAGGCCTTCGCGCGCTGCGTCGCCGTGGTCACGCATTCGATGAACCTAGGAGTCTCGACAGGCGTGGGCGTGGCGGCGGCGAGGAGAGCGTCGATTTTGTTCTGCATTGCCTTCATCTCCATGTCTTTTTGTGCGGATTGTGCGAGCAACATCGTTTGCACTTCCGATGCCGTCACGCGGTCGTCACTGGCGGGAATGCCTGAATCAGCCATCGCACCAATCAGGCCTGTGCCTCTCATTTCTCCTTCAGGCTCATCGGGAGGGCGCTCTGGCTCCTCACCTTCCGGGTACTAGCGAGGCACTCGAATCTTTTCGGGTTCTCAGAGGTGACGGGGCGCAGATGCCTTCGTCTCGGAAACGATGGCAGGGCGTGACTCGGGCGTCTCGGCGGGCGCTGGTGTCTTGGCGACGGCGGAGGTAGTGACAGGCGGACCGGAGGCAACAGACGAAATATTTGACGAAGGAGACGAAGAGGCGATTCAAAGTCAGGAGGCACCTGCAGTTTCGATGGATCTTGCAGTTCGCTAGATGCGATGAGGGCACTTTGGGGCAGTTGCTCCACTGATGCCGTCGACTCGTCGAAGAGTGCATGGAGCTGAGCAGTCAGAGCATCGCCGGCAATGCCGGGAGTGATCTTGACGGTGTCTATGATCAGTTTACTGATCGTGGTATAAAACATAGAGGGAGCGAAGCCGCCCTGAAAAAACCAACTCAAATGGTCTCGCACGAGGGCCGCCCGAGTTTCAGGGGGCGCGCTTCGCTCCGCTCTTCGTCGTTGGAGGAGAGCAGTGCGTGTGGGCGGGGCTGTGGCGCTATGCCACCAGTGGCCGTGTGGGCAAAAGACAAATACCTACTCGCCGGCACTGCAGGAGTGGCCAACCGCGTCCGAATGCTGCCTTCAAGGCAACCCTCAGAGCTGCTGGAACCATGTCCGCTGCTGCCACATTCTTGTTGGTTGCCATGATGCCAGCTGGCACGTTCCCGGCGTTGCCCGCCGGTCGTTTCGGTGTCACTGTGCGCCACACGCTCTATTTGATGGGCGCCCACCTCATCATCACCGCCGCACTGGACAAACTGCCGCTGCCATTCTTCCTGGCACCGTCAACAGTTGCCAAAATTCTCAGGCGCCTCGAGCGAGCGGGGATGCCCGTGACGCCCGTCGACGGCTGGTGAGCCCTGCGCATGCGCTTCGACGAGTGGGTGCCCAAGCTTACAGATGCCGAGCGGACGATCGACACTGCTGATGTTGTCAAGCCCTCCGCACCGTCTGGCTGTCCGCTGCTGTTTCTATCTGCTCAGGACATCAGGGCGGGAGATCCCGACAACGACAACGTTCATCTTGAAGATTTCATGTTGCTCCTTCGCGACGTTTGGACGGACGCTGGTTTGGCGGACGCAAACTTCGATACGTATTTCAATATGCTGCTGCCTGATGCTGCCAGTGCTGCTTTGGCCGCTCCAGCCAGGGCTATCAAGGCAGCTGCAAATGCCCGCTCCACCGCCCCCCCCCTCCCTTCGATCTGTTCCTTGAGGAGGGTGCTCTGCTTTACGAACTGGTAAGGCGGCAGGAGCGTGATGCAGCTGAACGTTTCAGACCTCTCTTTGAGAAATCTTATGGTTTGGCTTACCCAGATCTGAAGCTTCTGTTTCCCAGGTCTGATGCTGCAATGGTTCGCTCGCATCTATCCACTGTGGCTTTGGGGCTTGGCCTCCATTTCAGCATGACTCCCGACTCCGTCGCTTCCGTCGTCGCCATCGTCTCCGCTCAGCGTTCATCTGTGGATATGGAGGCCCCTGTGTCCTCCCACTCGGACACACAGCGTGCTGCTGAGATTGTTCGTCTAGAAAAAGAACAGCCTGGCGGCGTTCTAAAGGCTGGAAGTTCGGCTGCGGCGGATAAATCGAGCAAGGAGGATATGAGGGCCCTTCTCAGCGTGCCAAACTACGTCGACCTGCACAACAAGCTGCTCTCCCTCTTCACCACCGCCTACCAGCCTTCCGATGCAGTAATCCTGGTCGGCAAACATGCCCACCCCGCTGGAATGATTGTCATGCTCTCGGCGCGCACGCTGCCTCACCCGGGATTTAAGTCGGCTCTGGCCATTCGCACACGTGACGCGCAGCGTGCCGCTTTCAATGTCGAGCTCGCGGTAGACGACGCGGCGACAAAGCACGCAGACTGGGGCGAGATGCTGCCGCTCGTCGCCGCTAACGCCACACACGCCTCTCACCTGCTACTTTGCCAGAAGTTCAATCTCATTACAGATTGGTTGGGGCTATGCCGCGTGCACGTTGAGAAAAACGAAGGCGCCCACGTTCTCTCTGACCCTCGTTTCGCTTTGGGCACCGACGCTCTCGATTTTTGGTTCTCGCCAGATGTGCTCCGTCTCTGCGAACAGCCGCTGCGCATTATCTTCGCTCTGAGCGGCCATGGCGAAAGTCAAGCGGTCGCCGGTTCCTTCAGACATTTCTTCTTTTTCCAACAGCAGCGGGCAGAAAGGCTCGCGAGAATTCCCCACAATCTGGCGGCGTTTCCCAAGCTACAGTCCGATTGCTATGACGCCGTGCGCCTTACTTTCACAACGGTGGCAGAAGCGGCGGCCGATCTACTGCTCGCGCCATTCGCTACTGCAAAGCGCAAGCTTTTCGTGCATGGTGGCGCGGTACTTGCACTGGCTGGTGTTGATGCACGCCTGGTGGAGTTAAAATCGGAGGTTCAGAAGGCCAGCCTTGGTCTGTCACACGCCCAGAAGCCGCACCTGCAGTATGCGCCGTCGTGTATGGGTCCGCTGGCGGGACAGGCTGGCTCGTCGCAGACGGGCACTACTCCTTTCCACCTATGGGCTTCCCACCGCCATCTGTCGGGACTCCGTCCGTCGTCTCTATGTCTTCGCTTCCGAGTGGGTACAATCTCTCCAGTCCGTCTATGATCGGCGTCTCGACGCCGCCGATTGGGCAACCCACGTGGCCTGCAGGAATCTACGAGGGCTGGGGAAATTATGCCTACCTGCATGGCGTATGGATGACACCTGAGGGCGGTCTGCAGTTCGGACGGCGGTACGTCAAGCTCAAGACTGGAACCCTCACTTTTGAGCATGGCTGCGCTGCTGCTGCACGCGTGAATAAATGGGCTTACAAGAATTCGGGCTGGTGCGTCACGCCTACGACCTGCAAGAACCACGCCGCACACGCTTTGCCCAGCGGCAAGACCAAGGCTGATTTTCTGGTCGAAGACCGTGACCTCTCCTCCCTAGATAAATCCCAGTGGACTGCCGTCGTCGCGCCGCACCCGGAACTCGCTAATATTCCTTGCCCGCCCATCCCATGGCGCGACACCACCGATTGGACGCGCGGCGATGGTGGCCATGATGACGACGGCGGCGGCGGCGATGGTAGCGCCGGCCGCGGTGGCGGCACCAAGGGCGGTGGCCGAGGCAAAGGCGACGGCGGCGGAAAAGGCAAGGGCAAGGGCAGCGGAAAAGGTGGAAAAGGAAAAGGAAAAGGAAAAGGCGACGGCAAGCGTCCGAGATCGTGGTCGCTCGCGGGTGTGCTCCACCTCGTAGGCTTTTGTGCCGTGCTCCGGCTAATACGCGCCGTACTCCGGCTTACCCCTCCACTGCGCCCTACATGACAACCCTCAGCCGTGCTCCGGCCCTATACACGCCGTACTCCGGCTTCACCACAAAGCGCCGTGCTCCGGCTGCTCACTAAGGCCGTACCCCGGCCCTCAGCCGGATTCGCCTACTCGGCTGATATCCTGGCCACCTGTCGCCACTCTTGGCTAATTATGACCGTGCCCCGGTCTCAGGAGATCCAGTCCACCTGGACGCTGAGAATCAGCCATCTCCGCACAGCCCCCCGGGGCTTGCAGGTATGCAAACCTAAGGCCCTGCCGTGTCGTGCTCCGACCTTCCCGCGAGACCGTGCACCGGATCTCGCCACCGGCCCGCCGCACTCCGGCGCGATCGCGCCGTATCGTACCTTTTGCTGGCTAACCTGAACCGTGCTCCGGTTTTAGGACCTCTGGTACTCCCAGTCGCTGACGATCAGCACGTCTCGAAAAGCCCCAAGCAGCTCGCAACAGAGGTACTCTCTTCTCTGAGCGGCCTCCTGCATCCCGATGGCCAACCTGGCCCCACTGCAGCGCCTGCCGCTGTGCTTCTTTCGCGCTCGGCGTCCCCGAAACCGGCCCCGAAGCCACCGCCGCCTCCTCGGCCTCCAACACCGCCGGCAATCGGCAGGGCGGCAGCAGGCCCGACTCCGTTGCGCAGCCTGCTTACTTTGGCGGCGCTCACTCCGGGTACCGCGATGCACGTGAGCGATCACGCAACCGCCGCTGCGACGAGCTCCGTTGCGGCTCCTCTGCGTTCTCTTTTCCCGCGAGAAATCGTCTGGCCTCCGCCTGCGGATTTCGCCTGGCCAGTTTTCGAGCACATTGCTTTCTACGAACACTCCGGGGCTTTCCGCGATGCTTGGCCTGGTGCCTCATGCTCTGTGGCGGACAGGCTCACCGACTCGGCACCGCAGGAGGGCGACTATCATTTCGTCGCGGATGTGCACGAATTCTTGCTCGCCTACCCCCATCCCATCCCGTCGCAAACGAACTCCGTTGTGTGTACGTGGACCACATGGGCCCAGCGTGACCGTTGGCCGGAGTTCATTGAGTCCGGGCGCATGTTTGAGCAGGCGGACGAGTTTCTTCTTCTCTTGTACATGGGAGCTCGAGCGGCGAACGAGCATCCGCCATGCTCCCTATCAATGATCGTCGTTCCGCCATCTTTCATCACGACGGCTTTTGAGCACTGGCTGCCCCAGAGCCCTGAGGAGGAAAATGATCCCGTTCACGCCAAAACCTTTTGGTGGTGGACGCGAAACCATTCCGTCGTCGAGCCGTCACAGCCGGTCCCACAGCATCTCCAGCGCCCGCGGGCGTCACACGCAGACCGCCAGACGCAGATGCTTCTACGCTCCACCATCCCTCGCTCGCTGGCTCGAGCACACGCTCAGGTGTGGAGCAAAGAGGAGAAGCTTTTCTCGGGGGCCGACAGCTCGGCCTCGTCAGTGGCGCCGGGGTACAGCGAGCACCGTCAGCAAATGTGCTGCAACTACGCTGCCTTCTCCGCCAATTACGCGAGTGCCGTCAGTCCGGAGTATCTTGACCTGCCTGGCCGGCCGTCGCTGCTCGTCGCTGTGCCCATTGGCCGCGGACCTTACGGACTGGCAGCTCTCGCACCGGTGCAGGGCGGGTGTTTCGCCGCCCCTCTCCAGGCGGGGGTGCCGTTACTGCAGCAGATGGAGGCTGTTCGCGCTTATCTGCCGTGTCACGAAACACCGCAACACGCGTCCGTTACCCGCGATGCGCATGGCGACGTTGTTTTTGCCCTGCCAGTGATTTTCCCGATTGTAACGGCTTCGTCAACACGAGAGCCTACTTTGCGCGGGCATCTGGCGGCCTGGTTGCTCCCCGAGGCTCTCCAGCAGAGAGCATACACGCATACGGTCGTCGCTATGCAGCGTGTCACCTCTTTCACCCACGCGGTTCCGTGCCGTGGTTGCCGGCACGCATTGGCGTGATGCAAGGGCCTCAACCCGTCACTCCGAACCGGGCATCGGCGCGCTATTTCTCGTTGCTTGAAGATGACGACGCCGAGGTAAAATGGCAAACCTTTCTAGCGACCGAGCGCGATCGTCTGCCCGAAGTTGTTAGGGCTTTCGAGTCTGCAGATGCGGGCTCGGGGTTGCTGGCGCCGTTCCTCGCCTGCATAAATACGGCGGCCACGCTTCACGAGGACCTTGTCCCGCCGCCTCAGGGCCTCCCCCGCCTCGACGTGCAAGTCATCAGCATGCTTGCGTACCCTCTCCCTCCCGCGCCGCTGCATACCTCCTACATCGCGCGCATGCCCCCGCAGCAGCTGCCGCCTGGTTTTCCCACGTCTTTCGCGTACGAGCAAGTCCTCGCCGGCTGGGGGAGGCGCCTCATCGCAGACTGCATCAGTAAGACGGCTGCACATGATTTTGAAGCCTACCGTCAAGGCTGGTCCGAGCTACCTCGGCACCCTTTCGTGTGCCTTGGCCCGGGGGCCTTCCTCGTTTTCCAGCACGTGGACGGCACAGGATCCACGCGCCTCAACCAGTTTTGCCTCCATGTTTGCGAGGACGGGCGGTTGCGCCCATCGCAGTTTGAGTTCAAGGACCACAAGTCTTTGCCCCACATCATCGGTCAAATGGGGTTCACGACGGATCAGGAGCTCCTGTCCTTCCTCATCCACGGCATGCGGTGGAAAGTCGAGGCTCCACGTCAAATACGCTTCAGCCACAATGTGTTCTCGCTGAAAAATCGCGCGCGGGGCGTGGGCGAGGCCACCGCAAAACTCATCGACGCAGGCATCTGCGATGCTTGGCCAGTGATGCAGGAAGGCGTCGTATTCACTGCCTCCTCCCCATGCCCCCTCGTGTTTACGCCGCAGTACTCAGTGGGCATGGGGGGCGCGGACAAGGTCGATTCCGACGAGAAGCGCCCATGCGGAAACACGAGTGACCCACACGTCCTCGTGCGTGAGCGCAACCATCCGCACGGCAATCCAGACGGCGACATCGTTATCAGCTTTAACGACCTCACGGGCAGAAAGGGCGCGCCGCCGGGAGAGCCCCAATCCTTTCCTGACCGCGAGCACAAGCACACGAGCCGTGAGGTCTACGCGCTCAATGCTGTCATGCATTGCATGGCGTGTGTGAATGGCACCACCCCGTGCGCCAGCAAGGACGATGTGCGCTGGATGTTTTTCCAGCTGCGCACGGAGCCATGCGAATATTGGTTGCAGATCCAGTACCTGGTCATCGGTCAGTGCAGCGAATGCGGGGCTTTCTGGGTGCTCTGTGCGTGCGCCGCCGAAAGCCGCCGCGAGCAGCTATTTCTTTTCAAGATCATGCCGCGTGCCATCAATATGGGCACGCGCCCTTCCAGCAAGGTTGCGGTGCGTTTCTCCAAAGAATGGAATGTTGAGTGGCGCGCGCGCATGGCCGATTTTGTTCAGGCTGAGTGGCTTCCGCGTCAGACAGCTGCACTGCGTACCCTCCTAGCCGAGCGCGAGCGAAAGCTGGGCTACGATAACGCGCACCCTTTCGGGACTTTCGAGTTCACAGACGACTTCTTCGACGTCGCGTGTGCCATTGACCTCAGTGCGCACGGCGCCCTGACGCGCCGCCAGATGGCGAGTGAACTGAGGCTTTGGATGTCAAAGAAGACGTCTTGCGGCACTGTCGTCGACTACATCGGCGGGCGCCACGTTTTGGCAGGCGGTTTCGGCACGGTCTCTCCTCACAAGCGCGCACGCTGCGTGGGCCAGTCCGTTCTCGCGCTCCGAGGGTCACTCTCCCGTGACGAGTACGAAGCCAACGTGTCGCTGTGGGTCCATATTGCTGATCTTCTCGCGATCCCCCGCAGCATGCTCGAAGGAAACTGGGCCCCCCTCAAAGTAGGGTCTCTCGGCCACCTGCTTGTCGCCCTCGCCGACTTTCCCAGGGCAGCAGATAATCATCGCCTTCTCATCCATGCCGTGCGCACCCGACCGGCGGCATCCTTCGAGACGGGGTTCACCGACGCCCCCACCCCCTCGTCCGCAGCCTCCCGCGGGCCAGCCATGTACCTGCGCATGTCGTCCGACTGCCGCGCCGACGGCGGTGTCACCTGCGTCTTTGGCGCACTTCTGGAATACGAGTGGAAGGTAGTGCTCTCCGACCTCGACCCCCGTTGGGCGCGGCGTCACATCAATGTGGGCGAGTCGACGGGAGCAGCAGTCAACGTCGCCGTCTTCGGACGTATGTTCGGCTGCTCTTTCGAGCTTATCCAGGAGGGCGACAACATGGTGGAGGGGCCAATGCTCATGGGCCGCGCGCGCACGCCTGACCAACGCCACATTGGCGCGTGTATGCGCAATACCGTCGGTTACGGCGACTGCGCTGAGAATCTCTGGTTTGAGCACGGGGCTGGACTGGGGCTCGGTTTCGCTGACGCGGGCTCTCGCGAGTACGTCGGCGTGCTCGACAATCTCGCAGCGGCTTTTGGACGCCGGCGCCACCGCCTCCATGTGCTTCAGCAGCCTGACGTGGTCGCCCTGCTCTCCGCTATCCTGGAGGGCACCACGGAATACATAAAACGGGTGGCGCGTACGCCCCGAGTTGCACGTTTCGCCCCAAGCGCCTCCGACCTTCGTGCACTCCAGCCAGAGCTGCGCGGAGCGGGCATCTGTCCGAGCTCAATTCATCATAACTCGGGCTCGGAGCCCTCCTCTACGCAGCTTCCTCCCACTCCTACGCCACCGCCCCCTCAACCTGCCACCCAGTCCGTTGCCACTCGCAATTCACCGGTGGGATCGTTTCACCCACAGTCAAGCTCTCGGCGGCTTCCCCCCACTCCGCCACCACCGCCGCCTCAGCCTGCCGCTCCGTCTAGTGCCACCCGCACTTCACCGGTGGTATCACCGCGCCCTGCGCCGCCGCTTGCAGCTGCCGACGACAGCGCTGGGGACACAGAGCTCACGTCGTGTCGGTCAGGACTGCTCGGGCCGACCCCTCCCCGACCCACAGCCGTATGTGCTGCTCCGGCTCACGCGCCAACGGCCCGTCAACTCCCGCCTTCGCCAGCGCAGCCGCTCCGCGCGTCTTCCGTGACAGACGACTCTCCTCAACCGCGCACGGCCTCTGCAGCCAGGGCGGCCGAGGCTGCGGATATGGTCGGGACCTTGGTGGCCATGTCTTCTCTGCCGCCACCGGAAGCGGAAAGCACCATTGGCGCCCTGGCTGCGGAGGCAGCAGCTTGCGAGTTAGAGGGGATCCCACGCAATTCGCGGTACCACTGTGAGTGGGGTTTCGGCTGGGCCATGCGTTTCTGCACGGAGTTCGGTTTCAGGTGGATGCGCCCGCGTGTCCTTTCGCCGGAAGATTTGCCAGCGGAGGGGCGTCTATACGGCCTCATGGTCCTTTGGATCACCCCACGCATGCAGCCAGGAAAGCGTAAGGCCGAGAAAGGCGCCACCCGCGGTCAGCCCCCAAGCGCGCTGCAGGCTGTGTTCGCGTGGCGCCGTGTGCAGCGCGACTGCGGCCGCGCGCTGGCACCGATGGACTATGCGTACGGCATGATCAAGGGCTTGGTCGAGCAGCACAAGCGTGATTTTGGCCAAGATTCACTGGCGCCTGCTCACCACGTTCCGTACCCGCTTGAGTCCATCTGCAAGGCTTGCGCATACCTCGACTCGTACGCGTGCGCGTCGTGGACTCGCCAGCTTCACGACGCCCTGGGTGTCCTTGTGCGTTTCTGCATGGTGCGCGGTCCGCGACTCGATGAGTTCGCGGAAATGTTTGTCGGCGACACCTTCTACCGGCGCTCAAATTTCAACTGGTGTCGTGACACCGGAGCCGTGGCGCATACCCAGCTCATAGGGACAGTCCTCAGTTTGTTTGAAGGCAGGCTCTTGCAGGTCCGTAATGTCCCGTCCAAGACTGACCGCAGCGGCGCCAAATGGGTCGGCAAAATGATGTATTACCGAGCCCGCGTCTCGCAGCCACTTAACTTCGCCGCAGCGTGGGCGCGCTACGAGCTCAAATACCCCTGCCCTGTCGCGTGCCGGACTTCTTGGCCGGCTTTCTCACCGACGGCAGCAGCTGCGACTTTCAAGCCTATGCTTGCTCGGCAGCTGCTTACCGAGCTGTGGTGCGAAGTTGAAACCCCCGCCTTTGCCGACATACACTCGTGGCACGACTTCCGCGCGACCATTGCCACGGCGGTGATGGCAAAGTTCAAAAACCCCGCGCTTGCCCAGGCATTGGTATGCTGGGCTTCCCCGGCATCGGTGGAGCTCTACGGCGGTGCACTGCCCGACGAGCTCGCCGATGCGGCCGAAGCGGGCACGAGCGTGGATGCGAGCCGCAACCCCGACGTCGCGGTTCCGCACACGAGCAACGAGAGCGTGCTCCGTGACCTCGCAGCATGCTTAGAGTTTGCAGCGGACTCACCACCGGCGAAGCAGGCGGCTGGCAAGCGCGCAGTTCCGGCTTCGGCGTGCACCAAGCGGGCCAAACCGAAATGCCGGACGCGGGCTCCGCCTTCCCACCCCGCCGAGCCCTCGCCGCCCGCGGGCGGCGACACGCCTCCGCCTTCCAACACTCCGCCCGAGGCCCCGCCAGCGCCCGCACCGATGACTTTCGACGTCGGGCCGCCTCAGGGCGCTTTACAGTGCCCCACGCCCTCGCCCCTCGACGGCGAGCGTGTCTACATCCGCAACTCTGCATGGGGCTGCGGCGGCGGCGGTACTTGGTGCACCATCGTGGGGTATGCACCCGACGCCATCTGCAATGGTGTCAAGGGTTTCTTCGTTGTTCGTTCCGACGAAGAGGAGACCGTCTCGTCGGCGGACTACGCATTCTCTCGTCCGGCGCTCAAGGCATTTCTTCGCAAAGCCCTACGCGCTCGCCTGCGTTTTGTGTAAGTCGCGCCCACCGTCCAGCCCTCCCTCGGCTACGTGACCGCGAGCGCTTTGCTCAAACTCCTGCCGGTCAGGGCCAACCTCATGCCATGGGGGGGTCACACAGGTGTGGATGGCACGCGGCTGTCACCGACCGCCAGACGATGGGCCTCACGAGCCTGGCGGTCGGAGGCAGCCGTGTGCCGCACGCATGAGGACCGTCGCGCAATGCTTTCGCCGGTCCCTCCGTACACTCTGCGTGTTAGCACGTGCCTGCCAAAAGCAGGAGGCCAGTTAGCCCACCACGTAACAAATCTTCTATATAGCTTTGTTCTCTCTTAATGTTTATACCTATGATCAGTTTACTGATCGTGGTATAAACATAGAGGGAGCGAAGCCGCCCTGAAAAAACCAACTCAAATTGTCTCGCACGAGGGCCGCCCGAGTTTCAGGGGGCGCGCTTCGCTCCGCTCTTCGTCGTTGGCCCACCCGCCCGCAACCTTTGTCTTTCTCGGACTTTGCAGTGCTTCAGTGGCCGAGTGATCTGTGTGTGTGTCTTTCCCACCCACCTTCCCCGCGTCCCACAAGCAGCCTCACGAGCCTGGCGGTCGGAGGCAGCCGTGTGCCGCACGCATGAGGACCGTCGCGCAATGCTTTCGCCGGTCCCTCCGTACACTCTGCGTGTTAGCACGTGCCTGCCAAAAGCAGGAGGCCAGTTAGCCCACCACGTAACAAATCTTCTATATAGCTTTGTTCTCTCTTAATGTTTATACCG